>SJJU01001170.1:0-58727 GCA_012932125.1 Conopomorpha cramerella | reverse complement strand
ATATATTCAGTTTAATATTATTAGTGAGAGCTCCGAGAATAACGCAAAAGTGCACCGGCCTCGTTGGACGGCGGCGGCGGTGGCGGCTCGTCACACACCGGAAACGACCAGTAGGTCTCCGGAAATTCGTCACAGGCGCGCAATTTGCTGTCTTCATCGATACTGAAATTGGTGATATTAGGTATGAACTCGTTGGGCAAAACTTCAAGAATGCCGATACGAATGATATCCTCAGCTGTATTTAACCTCGTGTATCTGTACGTAATATGGGTTGAGCCCATCGCAGCCCTACTTACGAGCCTACACACCTTTAATATTCAGGGATTTTCCCTTTTTATCCGCGGTCCGGTTCGGTTGTTCGGGAAACCTTGCCACAGATAAATGGAAGTATTTGAGCGATGTGATATTGTTAGGAGTATCTTGTAGAGTGTATTATATTAGACTAACAAAATTGCTCTATATTTTAATACATATACGCAAACGGTTCTTGCTACGCTCAGTTCCTGGAAGTTCCCGTATCTCAATTCGCCCCAAGTCATTTCGTACAGATTTCGTAGAATGTTACATATTTCATGTTACATTTTAAGATGCAAAAGTTTCAGGTTAATTACATTCTAACATGTGTTTTCTCTTATTTCAGGTGAGACAAACATTAATACTATACAGCAAGCGCTGCAAAAAAAAGGTAGGAATCGACGAACGCGCTATCAGTTATTTCCAAGTGATTCAGCTGGGCGTTGTATTGTGTCAATGGGCGCCTAATCTCGGTAATGTAATCACCGGTGGTCCCTCGCATAATGGAATGGAGCTCATCAGACACTCCTGAGCCTTGAGCCGCCGTACCGTTTGTTAGCTCAGCCTTTCCCGAGCCGTGAAATTAATCACGCTCTGTTAACAATAGCAATAGATAATGGTTTCCGTGGCCTCCCAACTACTCAGATTAAATAAACATTTACGACTTGAGAACGGTGTAAGTGATATTGTAAACCGAAAACAATCAAGTGTTATTCATTACTAACTAGTAGAAGCCCCGCGACTTTATCCGCGTAGTTTCAGTACTTCATACAAACTATAATACCCTCTATATAGCGAACGCGTCCCACGGGATCGCAACAAAATGTATCCTATGTCCGTCTTCTGGCCTTGCTACCTCCCCACCAATTTTCTGCCTAATTAGTTCAGCCGTTCATGATTTATAAATAGTGTCACTAACACGACTTTCTTTTATGTTTACGACGGTATCATTTCTATGTGACATAAGAAGAATGGAACAAACAGGAAAGCACCAGCCATTAAATAAAAAAAGAATAATCTAAATTGGTTCTGACAAAACGTTTCAAACATGAAAAAAAAATATCGACGAAAAAAACCTCCTCTATTTTAAATCGGTTGACAACAGAATACGACCATTATTTAGAATGCCTTTACAACTTGTAATGCAACATACACCAAATACTTCCGCTTTCTATTATACGTGTTGATTTGTGTTCAAAAACCTTAGTTCCCTATCGCGGTATTTTCATAACCGCCCGTCGTTTGATTTATCGTACTAGTTAACTTTAACTAGTACGGCACTTGCTATATTAAAAATCCGCACACTAACTATATTAAAAATCCGGACACCAATCATGTCGTGGTATGTGCTTACTGGGTCCATTTCAGCAAGTGCCAATGTCTCCGGACGAAAAAAAACCGACATCTTTCATACAAATAATAACTTTAGAGAGAAAAAAGAACCAATTTCGGGGGTGATTTTATCATTACTGAACCAAATTTAAATGGATAATTTTTTAATGAAACGCGCACAGACATTATAACTCAATATTGTTGTGTATAGTCCACTCGTGACCACGACGCATGCAACTGCGTCGAAACGTCGAGTAAAATAACAAAGGTAAGCTCGAGCTTGTCTTTGGTTATATTCGCGCCTATACACCCGGTGAACAATATTGATTCAAATTTAAATGGGACTAAAAGTGAGGCATCAGCCATTCAAATAAAAAAAGAAACATCGAATTGGGTTCCGTCAAATGTATTGAGGTATCAAACATAAAAAAATATTGACGAAGAGAGAACCTCCTCCTTTTTGAAGTCGGTTTTTCTTTACGGTCCACCTACTAAAATTTACTCAGTACTATCTACAGTAAAAATGTTGCTTAAAAGGATCAACCTGTATATTTGTGAGAAAAGCAGTAAATTAATGAGTCCATATTGACATTTATTTATGTTTACTGAGAAAGGTACGAATCACAGTCGTGTCCCGCGCTGGTATTGGTTACGTCACCAGCTACGTTTAATTAATTAGGCGTTATTCAGGGTGCGAAAGAAAGAATTATTGGTAGCTGTGTTAGACATTTAACACCACCCCTACAATTTATCCTACCAAGACCTTTCGGGCTTAGTCCCGTCGGTGGTTTTGACATGGTATTTTTTTAATGAACACTCTTACCGAATTTATTCAAATCATCCAATCTTTATTATCTTGTACGTCCATATTTATTATTTTTGAGATTTATTAACAATTTCAATACCAAACCAACTGCGTTTAAGATTCAAAAGCTAACATATAGGGTTAGGTTTACATGTATACCATAGTCATAAACATTGGTATTTTTTTAATGTAGAATTAGATTACTTTTTGTTTTATGTTTTTCTGTTTCGTTTTGCGTATTTTCAGCCTATGAATAAGTATAGACAATTATTTTCATTCCCATCCCATTTGTCATGTTAGAAGCGACTTCTTTTGACTGATCTATATGCTTTTTTTTATTTTTGTTCACGGATAACTCCGCCGTTTATCAACCAAATTCGGTTTGTTTTTTTTTTTGTTGAAAAGAAGATCTTTAAAACTTGTATGATAATAAAATCAAGGTACTGGTTGAAATCGGTTCATCATCAGCCCATGCTTGTCCACGGAATCGCTTATTTTTTCTTTAATATTATTAGTACTTATATACATGAGTAGGTACCTATAGTTGTTGTGTGGTTCCCCTATTTATGGGCTAAGATAACATGTGCCCTCAGAGTTAACAGATCATGCAAACATGGACGTGTAATTAATAGGGAGCATCTTGCATCGACAGCTCACAAAAAGTGATTGATGATTGTACTTGGACCATGGAGGAAATTACTCAACATATACACATACTCGTAGTAATAGATTCCTAATTGCCCTTTATCTATCAAATGCAGGAATGAGTTGCGATTTTTCATATTTTAATTTATTCATGTGATTCATGTATCATTCAAGCTGTAAATAGTAAAAAAAGAAGAGTGTATGAAAATATTTTTTATTCATTCGTCATTATAAATCTTGTGTTAACCAGGCCAATATGTTAATATGTAAATAGTGATATACACAGATATTGATATATGACCCCGTGTTGTTTGGCCCAGCTCAAAAAATGCCACGAACACGGCCAAAGAAATGTTCACAGTTTTCTCTTCAAAAATAATATTATTAATTTATAAATAATATTATTGGAATGATATAAATTGATTGATGTGGATGTTCGATAACGGTTGCATTCATAAACAGCGAAGTCTATTTCATCGCCGAGCTTTCTATTGTAAAAATAGACATATCCAGCAAACGATTATGTTTGCGTGTTCGCTCAGTAACTGTCAGAAACTGCCCTATTACTTTTAGTAACAGGCAGTTCCGGATTCACGACTGCAACACCATGATTTATGACATAAACATTTCTTTCTTTCTTTTGTAGTGGACCTTTATTTTTTTAAATATAGGGAGTGTATTCAATCTAACGTGTTATCTTTGGAATTTCCTCCCCCATATTTTTTTAAGGTACAACGGTAATAAAAACGCCTGCTTCTAATATATCATGAAAGTTTGAGAACAATATATTGTTATATTTTAGCCGATTAAAAGCCGAGAGATCGAACCAATCAGCCACAGCCGCTCATCTGTTTCAAATAACAATTTCCTCAATTTCTCAATTTTAATGGCGTTCGGCGCAGCTGCGCAATTCTGCGGCAGTGAACATTCGTCTGTAGGTACATAGTTAGACATTCTATAGACTCGTATTTCTACTAGTACGTAACGTTGACAGCGTAATCGTAACTCCCATGTGAGGGAGGGTACGCATCGAAATGACGTCATAAATTACAAACAAAGGATCGAGTATAAAGGATCCTCGGGTCAAAAGCTTTGGGGTTGGTTAAAATTTATCATCGTAGCGTAGATCCAATTTAAATATGTTACCTCTAAAAGATATCAAAAATATTTTAGACTAGTGGACGCCCGCGATTGCATTCACTCCATTTCTTTAACTTCTATTTCTATTAAAATATACTATCGCCAAATTTTAAAAGCATCCTCTAAAATTTACTTTTTTCTCGTATTAACTTCTAACCCCTCCCCCGCCATTTCACCCCCTTAGTGAATTAATTTTGAAAGATATTATATATATGTTACGTAAACAACAAAAATCGAACTCCGGTGCAAAATGTTCAAGGGTCACGGGTTGGGTGAAGGGTTTTGGGCTAGGCGTTGATGTTGAGCCAGTGATGAATCAGTCTGGAGTTTCGTACAATTAATATATGAATTATATATTCAATTTTACTATAGATATATTATTCTGTCAACACTCAAACACTTCACAGGTGCAACCTTGTCTACTCGTGAATACGAAATAAACTATGCCAAAGTGACATTTGAGTATCTACATAATGTTGTTTTAAAATACGAGCCTTAAGAATGGTTTATTTTGGATGCCGTCTGCACAAAGTTATTTTTTCTTTCTTTTATCAGCTTTTAGTCGTGTCGGTGCGGGACGAGCCGCACTTAGTGACGCGGTCGCCGCTGCAAGTTTCCTTCCAAACTTGTTCCGTCCCCGTTCTCTGCTTACGACAACTCTTGTATGGGTGAAGAACTTCCGTTTGCCTTACCGCAACTCTGTCTAAATGTATAGAACATGTACTCGCATATAAATATCGACTACCACACACGATAATGATAACGCATGAATCTCTACGTATGTATTTAGAATTGTTATCGGTTTCAAGTGCCACTCATTGTATGTAGAAAGTGGAAACCCATTGAAATATATCGAGTGTTATCCAAATATAACGCATCGATTCATAAGTGTTACGTCAAATATCATAACTCGATGTCGATACTGATACCGACGGAGTATTTAAAGCTGTCAATACTTAGTATAATTGATTGATTGATAAACATTTATTTAGATCACATGAAAAACGTAGTAACACAATCAAAACAATAAACAATATTGTGGTTTGGTGGTTGGTTTTTAAGTAAATACCTACTCGTGTACCGTGCTTCTTATGGGTTTAAAGTATGGACTTCGACTCAGCATTATGTCACAGTTACCTGCGACGTTGGTATTCTGTCGACACCCGATCGATGACAGAGAGCACAACCGTCACTTTCATAGTCAATATATAAATAAAAACTAAGAAAATACCCAACAATAATAGTTAAATATATACTTGTATAATATATATGTAAGTAGCCGTATATACCTAATGAATGTGTATAAAACGAAGTCACCTCCCGCTGTCTCTCCCTATGTATACTTACATCTTTAGAACTACGCAACGAATTTTGATGCAGTGTTCTTTATTAGCAAGAATGATTTTAGATGAAGGTTTATATGTATAATACATACATGTGATGTAAGGTAAACACTAATAATCAAAATAATATTTTACTTCAGATAATCTTTTTAGATGTTCTGTTAGAGAAGTTTTCTTCTAAAAGGTTTCTTTACATTTACTAATTAAATTTAAGTAAAAGCTTTGTTCGCATGAACCTCAAACATTTCAAGATCGGAGCGTTGTAACGGCCGACCGCAATACATTATCTCCTTTTGGGCTTTTGTGGGCCAATATTTTGGTTTTATGTGGTTATTATGGCCGGCTATTGTTTTTGGAAAAGCGAATTTTCAATGAGGAATGAGAGAGGTCGAGTTTGGGTCATAAAACGCGGGTCACAATGTGCTCCCGCCGCCGCCGACGCCCGTGCCTCTGCATAACATCTGCACACCTCGGAAAGTTCACAAAGAAAATGCGCGCTACTAAAATTCTTATTGCGAATCACGATTACATTGTGTTTCCTTGGCTTCTTAGCTTCCTTGCCATGAATAAATAATAACGATTGTTATCGAAATAAAGAAATAATGTTCCGAATCATCTTTTGCTCTTTTGTATTCTCATGCATGTTGTTGTTTTGATTGTTGTACTACAATGTTTACTATAACTACTACGCTATTTTATAGTAAGACTAGCGGACGTCCCGCGAATTCATTCGCACAGTTTCAGTATTCATTTCTATTCACAAAATCCTACCACCTAGTTTTAGACCCATCATTCCAATGTTTGTGATATAAACTTCTATTCCTCTTTTTATCACGTTAGCTCGTGACACTCCAGAATATTTTTTTACTAGTGTACAACAAACTCTGTTTATTGCATGTAAGTATTATATTAAAAGTATCTTTATATACAAAACTCAAACTCCTGACTTTATCACTCATAACTGACTCATCAAAGCCCAGACCAGACCCTTGAAAACTAAAATTTTGTACAGGGGCATGATGATGTTTACGTGATAAAAAAGGTTTTTTTTAAACTTTTGCTAAGGTGTCGCAGTCAGTGATGAGTGATAAAGTCAGAACATTGAGTTTTGTATATAAATATAGATACTTTTAATACAATACTTACATGCAATAAACAGAATTTGTTGTACACTAGTAAAGTAGTAGTAGTGTCACGAGCTAACGTTACAAACATATATATTTATTGTCGTTGAGAAATGGGCAGTTGCGGTGAGGTTCGTGCAGTGTACCCGGCGACACGTGCCTGTAATGGCCGTGCTCACCGCGCGGGTCAGAATATACACAGATAAGCCGAGGCTCATACATGACATATGGCTACAAATTGTTGTCTGGCTCTCGAAATTATACAAACCAGAGCCCCATCTGGCTCAGACAACATTTTTAATGTCGCCTAATATTTCACGATATAGATAGTATTATGTTAAGATTTACCAAAAAAAAAACGTGCTAGGTAAAATGCCCTTGGACGTTAATCGAACAAGTTTGTATTGCAAGGTTTCATTTTTTATATTTTTTAAATACTAAAATAGGACTTACAAGTACAAATACCATTTGGAATAAAAAAGATTTTTCCAAATAAAAAACGGAGATAAAAAACAAAGAAATACAACCTAGTAGAGTACATCAAACTCCGCGTACAAATGTGTACAACGCTGCAGGCGCTTTGGCTGAAATATATTCAAACCGCTATCTCTTATTTTAATCCCAACAGGCAAAATACTTCCCCAAACATGTTTCACCTTCCGGCATTGCTTGTTGCACGGCATCCTTCCGGCAATTCTAGCCACGGACGTACAATACCGCCAAAGTGCTCCGAGATACTCCGGTTCCGTGCCATAAATAATATGATACGTGAGTTAGATTGAAAGCAAAAGTTTCCCTATTAGGTCTTTATCGTGCCTCGGCAGTGCGTATCAGTGTGGAAGGTCAAAGCGAACGGTCCCGGGAGACGCGGCGCCGGTCGGTTGGCCGCCTGCCACGCCGCGCTGCCGCCACTGGCTTAATGCTTCTAGGAAAAGCATAGACTATTCATTCCGACTTTCACTTGTAAAGGTCAGACTGAATACTTGATGACCTTAAACTGAACACCGCTAGCGGAGCGCTATTGCATGCTTGCGGTCGGTACACGCCCCGTATCAGTGAACTGCAACAATTATGCTGTAACATAGGCACAAGCGCGTTTCAATCTTGTCTGACTATGAAGTGAAAAGCTTCCATGAATACTGGGCTCTTGTATAACAAAACTAGACAGTTTTTTCCGATCTTACTCAAGATGTATCCCGTGGCAATTTGGGGAGAAAATGTAACTCGTGTATTGTTTCGATATAGAAACTATATTATTGTAAAGTCACAAATGTATCTGAATATCTTAATATACCCATATTCCGCAAATAAAATATTTGAATTTAAAAGTTTCAATAAAATAATTTGCTTAACATATCTCCATACACACAAACTTTCATGAGTAAGGAAATAATTTATCTAAGTTAATTTTTAACATTTTCCCGATCTCAGACAGAGCACAGTTATATTAAAACAATAAAGCAGTTTCTTCGTCAGCGTGTTCTAATGGGCATCCCGGCGTCCTCGCGTGTCTGCGAGGTGGTGGTTGCGTGACGCCGCTATCACATTGAGACGTTGCCATGTCCGTTACACTCCAATCCAATTTGATACTTCCATTGACAAACTGCCAGCTTGTTTGCAGTTATTTATCTGGAAACTCTGTTTTTATTCTAGACTTACTGAGCCTAGACATGGCATTAAGTTTTTTGTTATTTCATAAGAAATTAAACTTCATTGATTAACACTTTAAATATTACCGAAACTTAAAGAAAAAATATAAATCTACGTAGGTATTTACTGATTTAATAAAGTATGTAGACAAATCATTAATTTCACTGACTTATCATCGCCTACGAACTTTTGGAGCGATTCAGTCAAAATATTAAATACATTTTCAAAGCAGGAAGAAATCATGATACAAAGTTGTTAAATGGTGGTTTAAAGATTGTATGGGGAAAAAGAAAACAGTATTTGAACTCAAAAACTTAGTTGGTCTAGTTTTAATGAGGAACAAAGTTTTTAACGCGGACGTCGTGGCGGAAATAATCTAGTTTTAATATATAAATATTGTTAGTAGTGCAATGAATTCATTAACATACACGAGCATATACTCACGTCAATAATCTCCCGAGGGGTTTACAGTTTTTGCAACATCATGCCTCTTAACTCTAAGATCACATTTTGTCAGAAACTATTTTATACAAAGTATCATTTCATTGTAAGTTCTTATTTTTCTTTAATTTTTTTAGATATTTATTTTTAAGTATATGTAATTAATTTAAATGAAATTTTAAGACACGCACTGACATTATATTACTAGTTTAAACCGGTTATAAGTCAGCTCGTGACCACGGGACATATAACTGTCTTGAAACGTCGAGCAAATAACGAAGGTAAGCTGAATGCTTATCTTTGGTTAATTTCGCGTCGTAATACCCGGTTTAAACTATTAATTATTTATAAATCATTATTCTAGCCTGAAAATCAGGACTTGAAGATTGCAGAAGTTCCCATTAGGTAAATGCATTTGGCAAATTAGCGTCCCTATTATAGAGACTGTGACATTAATGCCCAAACCATGGGATGCCCAAACAATGGGACGAAAATCTGTCAAATAAAGATCATGGAAAATTGGCAATTGTAAGGGTGTTGGCCCTCGTCCAGTATTGGATGTCATACTGATGATGATGATGATGAATAGTATTGACAATAACTAGCAATTTATATTAAAACATGCCGTGCGGTCTGTTGGCAAAACTCAAGTTGTATGTTGTTCCCGTGGGAATTCTGGAAATAAATTTTAATCTACGGTACCATATTCCATAGGTTTATAACGCATTTTTTAAATCGGTCCAATGGTTTTTAAGTTTATTCGACACGTACAGATCTTTATAATATTTGTGTAAATGTATAAAGAGTTCAAACTAGAAGGTACAGAACGGAAGTACATGAATTTGCCTGAAACCTCAAATAGGAACAACCTGTGCCAGAGTATTTCATTCTTCCAATAAACCACATTTTACGTCGGATATTGGTAGCAATGCTGTGATACCTATAATTATTTTAATTTCTCCGACCAGCGCGGGTCAATTCATCAACAAGGATTTATATTCCGACTAGCAATTTAATGTTTTTTTTTTATTGTGAACTAATTAGTGCCATAAAACTACATATGTAGGTACAGAAAATTATCAGAAAACAATTTAAATTCTCATCGATTGGCGATACTCATTTGTGCAATTTTCTATGCTTGAGGCGGTGCGACGTGGCGGCGTACAGTGTAATTGCTTTGGATTGGCCATTAACTATTCATTATTGTACAGTGTGCCAAATAGGTAACCAGCGACAAGAGTTTAGTTACCATTAAGTTCCTCAGTTCACATGTGCATTATGTAGCAGCTAATTCTTTGTAGAAACCGCGTACCTTCGGTAGTTTCGTTAGTAAAACGTGGTTATCATAAATTTAATATGACGATCGTACCGTCCTTAGCTACTAGTGAGCAGACACGGCTTCACACGGAGGTTAATTGGAATATTCTCGTAGCACGGTAAGGATCAGATGCGAAGCTCTCGGATTGCAATGTTTACCTCCAACACACTTAGGATTTAGCTCTCATATGGAATGACGAAGGTATTCGAAGAAAATCAGTAGCAATATACATTATATAGCAATACATTTAATTACACCCTGTGTAGTAGGTAGCCTGTTTTCGGAGATTCACACTCCCTTCATTTGGAGTAACACAATTTTAAACATTTGGTCTGAAGAGGACAGACCGGCGTAGTTCTTTGCAAAGAAAAGAACAATGTTTCCTCTTGTAATAATAATGAAGACAACGTACTTTTTTTGCACTATTCAGGTCAGCAGTGTACAGATTTCTTAAGTAATTAATTTTCTTATGAAAAATGGGGTCACAGTGACAGGCATTCATAATTAGTTCCGTTTCGTTCTGGCTGACTACGATGCTACGGGCTTCGGTCTACGCGCTACGCCGTAGCACGCTCGCGTAGCCGCGGGGCCTCATTACTCGGCGAGCCGACTTGGTATTCCTAAAATAACACTGAAACAACTTTTTTACCACTTAATAGTCTGAATCATCAGTAAGAGAAATGTCAAGGATTAACACTTTAAACTTGATGAAAAACATCAAAAAATTTGGAACTGACTTACTACTTATCAACATCCGGTCATGACTGAGATACAAAAAACTGAAACTTTAAAAAGCTAAATAATCATGTAACTAAATGAGCATTTGTTATATTCATCTGGGTTACTTAAGTTAGGGTAGCTTATTTTCCTAAAGTATGTTTCCATTATGTTGGTTCTGTAAAATCTCATTATATTTTTTGGTGCAATCGAATGCTGCGAGTTAGCAAATAAATGGGAGTTTTGCCCGTTTATCCTCCAAACAGCTTATTTGTAAAGATCCAAGTTTTTCCGGTGGAGGGAGGACGAAATAAGTCAAGCAAAATTAGAACTTACTACCTATTTAATAAGTGCCAATGAATGTGGTGACTACTTTCATAAAGATGTTCATAAAATCGGTGACAAATACAAAATTTATTGCTTAATATAAAAGCAGAATAGCGTTGGGGTCTGTAGATAACTATTAAAGTATCACAATACCCTATAAGGCAGTTATTCGATGTTACGGCTTTCCACGTATCACCATGTTAAATAGGTACCAAAACTTTTAGGTTTGTTTGTTCACCTAAGGCCCTAATAGTCCGTACCCTTTCTGGGCATCATGGATGTGTCATTTAAAAGTAATCGAACATAAGTATGTTTTCGAATACAAAACTCTTGCGGCTTTATTCCGTGCAAGTAACGTCTCTATTCCACTTGCATTCCACTCACCCACTTTTAAATTACTTCAATCACCGTTTCAGAGGCGAGGTAAAGAGTGAAAAAAGTAAACAATACGGTAATTTTCCGGGCAGCTGGCAGAAGCCGAGCGGGTAGCCAACATTATTTTGCCAACTTTCCCTTCAACAAAGACGATGCATTATTCAGCAATACAATATTCGACCAGAAGTCGGAGCTCACGTTAAAGATACGTTAGACCTATCGACTGCCAAACTGAAGTGGACCTTACAACGATGAACATGTAGTATGAATTCATACGGGATAGTTTTCTGTAAATAAAATGGGATCACATACGCGAGTGACGTTACTTCTGCATTCTAGAGAACAATACGCGCTGTAAACATGCTCTTACAGCTTGTGGAAAAATATAAAGTGTAATAGTGCTTCTTGCAGCTAACGCTCATGTGCCAAAAGGACGAATGACTTAAAATACTTTTATACTTTATAAATAAATATTTCCAAGACTCCTCAGAAACAGAAAAATTTTAATTTGTATTTTTCTAAAGTTCCCCTCAATTTATCTAGTCTGCTATCATCGAACTCTGTGATGTCCTTATAATGGAATCTTTGATATCTTCTTTCCAATAAAAAAATAATCGTGAAAATCGATTCCTAAACGACGAAATAGTTAAACCCTAAAAATATTCAAGAACAGAGAAGTAAGGGACGAGCCCTGCAAAGGAATAAAACATGTTTGTAGATTTACCCGCAAAATCTGTGCTTAAATTACAATGCGCCACCGCGCTGTAGTGGACTTGCATTGAACACAGCCGAATCGATCCTTCTGCCCGCTTCAAAATCCATTCATCATCACTGTGGCAATATCGCATCGAAGGTGGGCCTCAGCGCCTGACAGAAACAGATTAATCACTCAGAAAGCAATCTGTAGCTTCAGCTGTATGAATACCCACCCGGAAAAAAAGTACCATGAAAATATAACTTCATCTACAAAAGTAAGAAGAGAGAGTTCTTAGACGAAAACATTCCAACTCAATAATTTTAAAAGTCAAATGTGAAAATATTTTCCAACAAAAGGGGAGAAATTGTTCAGCACAGAAAACGTTGTGTTATTGTCAGTTGTCAGCCGAGTCGTGGTAAATTGTATGTCACAGAATGTCGCTCGTGTGTATAGAGCGCGTGTGATTCATTCAAGTATTGGCGGCGGTATCGAGGCGGCCGCCCGCCCCCGCCCTCGGCTCGCCGACACAAAAGGAGGCTCGTAATTATAAAGGGCGTCGCGCGTTAATCTCCGGTGCTCGCGACAAAACGGGGTCGCCATACAACGGAAGAAAAGTTGCATCATTCATCACACTACAATAAGACTAAAAATATAACTATTAATTTCGTTCAACACCAAAAGGCACTGTTTCCAATCTGAAGATTACAATCCCTCAGCTTTATTAGGGAAATTCCCGATCCAATAATATAACTACAATGTAAAAGGGACGTCGTAATTCGTCCCAACAACGTAAGCCCCGAGTGGCTGAAACCTTCCGGAATATTGAATCCCGACATTCTGCTGATCGCGCGGGACAGACGATTTGTGAAACCCAATGGATTCAGACCTTTCATATGTGATGTACGTAAAAGAATCCTTTTAAGCTCTTTGAAAATACATAGTATAGTTAGCTAACATACGGGTTTGGTCCAAGGCAAGTATCATCATTAGAATAATCCAGGCTTGAAAGGATCAAGGAAGAAAGCTTGAAAGGATTTATGTTACTCATTAGTCATGCTCTGCATAAAATGTCGCGTTGAGTCGGATCACGTCTACAATGCATCTGTTCCCGTTTCCTTTAAACAACTCTCTAAATCCCATTTTAATACCTACGACCATAAAGCCGGGACACAACTGCTTCTTGGACCTGAATTCTAAAGAATGAAAGGCACTATAAAGCACTAAAATGCAGAAGTCATTTGAATTCTTAAAACGTTTCTGCAGAACTATAAATTGCAGAAGTAAGTAATAAACTGTTTGCAAACATGAAGAGATCATAGATATAAATCGCGGACTTTGTTGCAACAAACAATACGGCGGCGTAGCTTTTCAGCCTTAGGCTACGTTGTTTGTTCCCGGGCCGTAGGGCGCCTGTACTGGATCAAGACTTATTATCTCACTCGTGAACAGTGTTGTGTCGAGTGCCCTCGCGTTTCTTTGAAACCCACACCAGCACTCGGGAAAATAAATACATTGAAATTCAAGCTTAATCACAAGGATGTAGGTAATCCCGTACCTGAGCGTCCCGGGGGCATGGCCTTGTCCTACTCGCGGTCGTCTATTTTTAGCCCGAACGTACCCCCGCGCGCCCCCCCGCACTCCCCCGCCGGCGTCCTACGCCCCATCCACGCTCGTAACCGTCAATGGCTATGGCTATTTACAGGGACTTGACTTTGTTCATTGTAAAGTTATGGTGATTGAGTTGTCTTATAATATCAAACGCATAAACGACGCTACTGTTTAATTTCTCTTTGTTGACAATTATTTTTTTAGTCTGCAGCCACATGATACAGCATTGGGGTGTACTGGGTTTTACGACAAGGTAGACAGGAATCTTCAAGGATTGACGTCTATGTATAGGTAACTTGTCTTTACGAAATATCAAACACAGGGCCTTCGTTAGCCTATGACGTGAGTACAACAAAAAAGGATCTAGCAATAACTCTATTATTAGGTCGGGTAACCAAAATATTAAGGTAGGCAGTGTCTTTTTGCCTATATGGTGTGCACGCCACTGCGATATAGCTATAATAAGTGTACGTTTTGATGAGCGTAGTAGAATTTTATTTTTCTGAGCACAATAACCATTTCGCAAGTTAAAATCTATTTAAACTTGCTTGAGAGGGTTGCAAGGACATGAAACGAGTTCAACAGTTGGAAAGTTAGACAATTTGCCAGGCCCGGGGAGGGTCGAGGGCGGGTGGAATTCTATACATCACTTAATTAAGTCGCAAGAAGCGCTAACAGATCTCCAACAGATAACCAAAAGTTTTATTCAACAAAGAAATCATTGTTGAGTTAAATAGCTCATCAAGTGAAGGACGAAATTTCTTTTGTGAAAAAAAAGAGATTTCAATTTAAATCGGGAATAAATGTTTTTGTACACCGTCATAGTACATCCGCCAGCAAAAAGTGTTATGTGGCATAGGTCAGTTTTTATCATTAGTATCGTAGTATTTATCATATTGTAAAGGCTTTTACCAAATCAATTATAGCTGCACTGTAAATGCTTAAAATCAGGAAGTATGATGTTCAAACGTTAAGTACATAATGTACGTTCTGCATCACACTAAAACATATTAGGAGATTTTAATTGAATCGAAATCGAGCTATGAAGCAAATGACTCTCGCATCTGGTTCCATCCAATTGCAGTCGCAGCCATATCTAATCTCCTGCCGATCTACAATCTACTAGGTACAGTCACGAGCCCAACACGAATAACTGAAATAGTGTTTATTTTTCATTAAGGAACAAATCCATTCACGGTACACAAAACTCGTAACTACTTGTGCTTATTTATCAATCATATTTTTTATTACGGCGTGGTGGTCACGTATCAGGGTTACCATTACATGCCATTACTATATCTCCATCACAATCGTCACACTAGAGAAGTGTCCTGGAAGTATATCTCTATGTACAAATATTTTGTGGAGAAGAAATTGTTTATATGTTTTAACGTAGAAATCAACATCAATATAATGAACATACATTTTGAAAATGCAATTCTCTTTCTTTATTACAAACCTCGGCTCGGTTTAAGTATTCACATAATACGAGGCCGACCTATTTTTTGACTCGAGATTTGGAATAAATCCTTCTTTATGCAGCGACGTCTTCCCTTCGCCTCATTCAGAGGATACCTATAAGACCGCTTTCGCGATTCGACGCTTTACTTCACGCTCGTTACTCTTGTGACACTTTCATATTTTAAACTGATAGCATTTTTACTCGTTAAACGTTTGTTTTCGAATCTGCGGTCGTAAACACGCTTTTGTGTTTCACTGATTAAATCACATTTTTACCACACTCTATATTTTTGTTGTGCTAGAATTGTCGGTAAGCTGAAATTTGTGCGTACGAAATGCACTAGTTAATTAGCGTAAGCCAATTATTTCTGAACGTAATGGTAATAGGCCCTTTGGTGTGTTATAAAATGTAAAGTAAAAGTATGAATAAAGATTTACTTAAAATGTAAAATAGGGTGACGGACTCAGTTGCTCCCTAGCCTAATGCAAATGACACAGCTCATGCAGCGAATGACAAACGAACCCATTTCCCTTTGTGATACATTCGGGGCTCACAGAATGCTCTCTTATGCAATGCCACAAGTCAAACACAACGACTCTATTAAAGGCCCTTCACTGGTTTGCAAATACTGTTCATATGACGTGATGAAGATACCCAATTCGCTACCATTTGTGTTGAAACTGCTTATATGCGACAGCAGCCTTTGTCCGATTGCAATTAGGTATTTTAAGAAGCCAATTTCATTAATATTTTTATTAGTCTATTGTTTAATCGGTAACAAACAGTTAAATGTATAAAATACTAATCATGCATACGGCCACCATGAAACATGCAACCAAGGAAAATTCATATAGTACAACAAGAAACGATAATACGCATTTTTTCAAATTATAAATAATAAATAAACACACTTCACGCCTTATATCCCAAAGAGGGGTAGGCAGAGGCAAATCAAATTCAAATTCAAATAATTTATTTTTCATCATCATAAGTGCTATAACATACAGATATACAGTAGCATAACACAAAGCTTTATGAACGCCATTTATGACTTTAAAACAAAAGTAATCGTCCCCGGTTCGAATTTTTTCTTTCGTTTTTCTTTCTTTTTCTTTCGTTTTCCTAAATGGTGTTCAACATTTAAATTTTATCTTGCAATTTAATCGTTTTTTTTTTTAATTTTGTACTTACATTGAACCTTATCGATAGGTGCATAACATGACTATGTGACATGACTATTATACGTGTAGGTAGAAGATATACAATATTTTAAACCTCTCAGAAAGAAATGTAGGCCAGCGCCGCTACAAAGCGTCTACCAGTGAACTGTCAACGCTTGCATGATGAATTGCAGACAGTTTGCGAATGGCCCGCGTCAGTGACAGTACGCCGCCCGCCCGCCCCACCGCACGAGTCAACATGTGACAACTGCACTGGATAAACAACTGCACCACCAGTATATTCATCATAAACATTACGATACATAACGCATTGTGACAGAGGGTAGAGAACAATCGTAGAATTCTATTCAGCTGTCTCTCTCCCAGAGGGGTAGATAAAGGCGATGGATACCTCTTTGCTATCCTTTTCGTGGGCCTGGATTTCCTTTTCACGACTAACACATCATTTTCATTATAATATGTTCATTAATTTTGGGTACAAACTCGCCATGGCGCCTGCCTTTAGGACGTTGCAAACCTAATTTGATTCTTATCACAATGAATGTACATTTTTTCATAATTATTTATAACTACTTTAATAAGCATACGTAGACCTTTTTTATGTGGGTTATGAAGTTTTTCTTTTCCACCTCAATATTACTCGTAACAAGACGAATTCTGGAATAGTACACATTTTAAATTATACGTCTATTCAGGTATTCTTATAACTATAATAACACCGAAGCCATTTGTTACAGTAAAAACAAAAAAGTCCATACATAGTCATCTAATTCATGTAGACTTCAAACAAACAAATTTTGGCAACATCACTTAGCAGCATTATATTTACACGGAATTAGGTTTGGAGTCACGCGACTGTGTCACGCATACCTTTGTAGAGCTAAAGCCTTCTAACTCAAACATGTGGAATGACGTGTTTGCTCACTTGATTTGTCAGCTCAATAACAGACTAAGTAATGGCCGTAATTGCTCGCAAGTGTTTTACTTTCATTAGATACGCTAGCTATGTACAATACATTACCATTTATAATATACCGCATTGGATTATAGAGTAAGTTGACGTTTGGTTGTCGATTATAGTTATTATTAGTACAACTCTAGAAAATTGTGTTAACTTGGAAACTTGTGGGAGTATCAATATAGGCGTGTACAATTGTTTTCTTAGAACCCATTTACGCTACAATAAACATCTAGCGGTGAAGGAACACTTAGTGAGGGAACAACCATAGTAAATGTTATTAATGATACATATAGTTATGATGGGCCCACCAATACCTGGCACGTTGGGTTAAATCCTCTTGAGAGTCAATTATTTATTGAAAAATACAGGTTCAGATTACATTTCATTTGTGTGTACGACACAGTTACTCTCGATTAGTTATTAAAAGCATTTATTTAACTTGCAATGTATGTAATATGTTTGTTCGGATCAAATTTTGCAACTCTATTTTGAAGCTGAGATTAAGCTGATTTTTTGTATACCTTCAGTTCGGATGACAATGCATTTTTTAATATGTGACGTTTTTATAAATCCGGTAATTGAAAGATGGCGGACTAATTATTTTGAAGGGGATCAAATAAAAGGGCTTGCTATGCACAACTCGAACAAGTAAAACTTTTTCACAAAAAAATAAACCGTCAAAAAATGGGGTATACCCTTTTCAATAAAAAACACTTTTCAAAATCGGACTGCTCTGTAAAAAGTTATGCTAGGTCATGCCTCCTCTGTTTTCGCCGGTTAAAAATAAAGTGACGTCTCTCTAATTTCAATATGGCGGACTTTTTAGCCCATTTGAATAAAATCTTGGTTTTTGAAAGCTTTTAACGTTTAATTGATTTAAAAAAATGTGCGGCCTTTGTAAATTATTTTTAGTGTCATAGTGCGATAAAGGTGTTTTACCTGTAATCAAGTAGAAGAAAGCAACACCAATAACAAACATTGTAACATCCGACGGATTACTGTGACACTTACTTGCGATATTTCTCAGACAATTTAGCTGTAACGTAGACGCCATAAAGTGGGAACGGGCAACAAAGTGAAATGTCTAAAAAATATCGCCAGTGGGGCGCGTCATAAAAACACTCTCTCGTTTCGCAGAAATGTTCACACCCTACTGGTTGTTCATTCAATTGTAAAAATTCAGAAAAGTGCGAGTGAGATGACCTTTGCTCCGTAAGTACGTCTTCGAAATGTTCTTATCGTAGACCTCCGAAGTTTTGAAACGTTGCCAAAAACTGTTTGGTTTCACTATCTAAAGTGTACACTTGGATCGGTTATTAGAATAGACACCGCGAGCAGTTTCCAATTCAGGAAACGCTTAATCGAAAACTTGTTAACTGTGCTAGTGCTGAAGTCGTTTTATCCATTCGAAATTCACAAATATTATACACTCTATTATACATACTTCCACAGAGCGACTGTGGCATAGCAGTAAGGTTACTCACGTTATTGCAATACGATGCTTTTGGTTTCAAGTTTGACTGCAGGAGTGTAAAAATGAATCTGTACTCTCTGTATTATGGAGCAAATCATGCTAAAATATGTCCCTGTATTTTCTTCGTTCAAAAGTTTTATTAGCCATAAGCTGTAAGTTTTTTACAATAATTTTGTGACTCCGTTTGGTGGTTTAAAGAGTGTGCCTTCTTGTCTTCGTCGCTACAATAATGTACTATACAATGGTAATTATTCGCACAACTCACTGCGACCTAGACACAATAAATTATTTGGCTTTCAGGCATCAGGCCAGGGTAATAAAGAGTAGAATTTATCGTTTTGTCTCTATCAAAAATGATGTTTGCTTCGTAGAACTTAATAGCACATACAGACGCTTTTATTTACTCACCTATATTATATTGTAAGACCTGTGAGGCCGAATGGATTGGCGTTATTTTTATCTAAATATGCTTATAATAATATTTGTTTGAATGTCTGAGTCTATGTAGCTACGGAGCCATAATTATATTTTGGAACGTAAGTAAAAAGTACCTTAAAAACTAACCGAGTCTTATTTTAGCATATTATGTATAAACTATGCTCCAAAGGCGAAGAACGGGAGAAATACTGCTGTACTTTATCGAAAATTCACATTAAATATTCAACATTCACGAGCGAATATTGGGGCGTCAAGTTCACAAAACGTGTAGCTTTTGACGTTTTACAAGTGTTGTTTGTTTTGAAAGTTAATTAACAATATTACGAAATATACCCCATCATTGAGTTTGAATACAGAATTTGATACAATAATTATGAAAAATGGTTGTATCTTACGTCAACCGAAGATATTTGATAAGTGAACCACAAAGGAAAGTAAAGAAAAAAAAACACGTGCCAAATAACATGGACTCCTCTAGTGAATAGGCTTATCGGTTTCACGACAGCTATTCTATAGGTATTACTGGTAGATATATAGATATATCTGTACCTGTACAGCAGAGCTGGGAATCGGCTCACGGCTTTGTGTGCGGTAATAGCATTCGGCCGGCTCCGTAGCCTTCTGACATGAGCTATGATAGTGCCGGCGGTGACGCTGACCCGGCGTCTCAATCTACTAAAAAGAATTGTTGAATCAAATTCAAGTACTAAATAATACATAATTATGCAGCATGTCTATAGAGTATGGCCCGCACGCCCAGATACAGTAGCTTGGGCCGTAGTCGATTCAGATAAAGTTATTGATGTATTTTTTTTAATTCTAATCCCAATCAGTTTAGAGTTATTGCTATATTGAGTTATCTGCTTTTCTAATATTAGTATTAGTCTGTTTAAAAGTAACATAAATTGTAGATTACAACGTTTATTGTGTTCGCTGATTCTGTAGATTTTTACTTTAAATGAGTGATGTATCTTATTAAACCCCATACTTCCCCATACTAAGAAATAAGTTTTCTTTTTTGCCGAATTTGGCACCTGACCGCATTGTGCTCACCGGAAGCATAGAGGTGAATGTAGGAGGATTACCTTTATCGTGTAGGTAATATAAAGCGTATATGAAATATGTATATGATCCGCTGTGGTGTACGGTTAAATATGTTTGACTAAGAACGAACCGTTTTCAGAATATGTTTTCATACCTGCGTACCCACCCAGTCGACCAGTGCAACCAGTAGATTATGTCGGACTGTCATCGACTAAAACTGGGGGCAGTGCATTTCATTCGGGAGATCTCCGAGGATTATCAAGGCAACACTCAGTTCCCTTTTCAGTCGTCTCTTCCAACAGGCAAGAGTGCCAACGTAGCCTTATTCGCCACCCGAGTCTACGGGACCTAGGCATAAAATACAGCTATCGTACTCTTTAAATTATGTATGTCGAGGCACAGCATAACAGGAGGAGGGCCTCTTAGCTATAAAGAAGCTCAAATAACCAAAAGATGTTCCAAATCTCAATCCAACAGTTGGATATCCTCACTATTCTCCCGAGATCTCTGCTTGCATGTATGCTTCGGGAAACGGGTGCACCGGATGACTCTCTGTGAAACGGCTCAGTGCCCTGCGGCGAAGCGAGTGAAAACAGAAAGCTTGTATTCTAGGAAAGCACACTATACAATGAAACAAGGAATGACACGCTTGACAAGCTGAAGCGAACCCAGCCAGGCCCAATATAACTGCGTGAAACAGATAAAGCTTTTTTCTGTGCCATTTAGATTGCACAGACAAACACAAAAATGGAAGCAAAAAGAGTTGGTTTATTGGACTATTTGTTTGATATAAATTTGTCTAAATTACAGAAAAATCCTTTAGTGGTTTACCGAAGACACCTAACTAAGAACCTATTTTACATTTTCTTTCACTTCTCAAAAGGTTATTAATTCTTTTAGTGGCGCGGGCACTAGAAGTGCCTAACGATTGGCACCACTTAACCATTTTTGGATGATTCAAAATCCTTTATGCAAATATACATAAGGCTACAATGTCCGTACGGTGCGCCAGAGATTAATCTCCACCTAAAGACAAATTACACTTGTAAACTTCTCTCTGTCTCTCTCTCTCTTTACGTCTCGTCGGTTTATATTTTTACTTCTTTTTCTAACTCCATAATTAAACTTTTAATGGACCTCGAGTTTTACTTGTGCTGGTTTAGACATGAGAAAGACACTATGAAAAGGATGAAGTAAATTGCGCGAAATTAATTCGCGAGCATCTCACGCACGCGTGTAACGGTTACGTAATTAATCACACACAAAACACGGCATTTACTGTGTCAGTCTTAGAACAATACAAAAAGTCAAGTAGCGGTTGATAAAGCTAAAATCCAACACCGCTCATCCCTCATCTAAATTACTTACGGCAACATTAGCCACACAAACAAAACATCACGCACACATAAACAAACATGTGGACATGACGAAGTATGTAAATCGAGCTTCAGTTCAGAGATTAGAGTCGCATTTTGGTAGAATACCTGCCAGAACAAGCTGCATCTTTGTCTGGGCGCGTTTTCGTTTCTTGCGAGTTGTCCCAATAACATTGAATCGATATATGACATAGTAGAGTCCCTCGCCGGCACTTGCCGCGTCACGCCTTTCACATTGAAATGAGGTCGTTGTGCACAGACACCTTTCAAGCAAATGATTATGTGCTCAACCATAATCTATATATCTTATACCATAGATACATAGGAACGCTGAAATTTTAGTACGCTCATAATTTTTGCGCCACTACACCAAAGTAACTAGTTGTGTAGCGACTTCAAAAAAAGAGCGGTCCTCAATTGGACGGTACAACTTTGCTTGTTTTTTATGTTTGTTCGTGGATCCTCTGTTGTTCATCATTCGATTTTATATATATATATTCGGTTGGAAAGAAGATAATTCGAAGTTGTCCCATGATATGGGCGGGTGGCATGGATCGCAATTTCACGGAAATCAGACATCAACTGAGGAGGCGGCTATAATTAATACGAGAAGCAGTCGAATGGTGAACGGAAAATCACACTGTGTGACAAAAGACCGAGCAGCTAAGCTTAGACTGGTTCCAACTTTGCCTTTCCCTACCGTGGAAGTTAATTTAAGGTTTAAATTAATTTGTTTCGCCTCACTTCTACGTCGAGAGGATACGGATAGGAGGTTGAAAACTAATATCGCTCCTTACTCCGCGGAGGTATTTCACTCTAGTTTCAGTTGCACACGAAGCAACAAAAAGTGGCAGTGCAAAATTCTCTAGACAAGAATTTACAAAGGCAGTTTGTACAAAGATGATGGCTTTATGAAATTCCTCGGCTATATTTCAGTTTCCTCCGTATTTCGTGTTGCCAGACGAAAGTAATGTTTCAACTTTATTTATTTAACAAGATTTCCTCTGGACCGCAATAAAACCACGTGTTTGAGAGAGGCGGCTCGGGTCTGTGATATATATCTCCCGGTGTACAAACGTGTGTAAATCAACCTCACCTGCTTCTTTAGCTATGGAAATGGCTTTAGTGTAAGCTATAAAATATTTGTTGTTTGACTTCTGTATATTCGTAACTAGGTACACCGCGCAGTGTTACTCGCGTTTTATTTTCGTTCCCGTGGGAATTTCGAGATAAAATAGCGTATGTTACTCAGGGATAAAGTAGCATTATAAATGACGGTAATCGGAAGTGTTTTTTGTGTAGTGTGTCTTTTGGATTGAGATTGATGTAGTTTGTCCGTCAGGCTACGCTTCTTATCAAAAAAGGTTTTTTGCATCATTCGTAGTGGTAAGACAAATAGCGAATACAAAAAAAAAACACGAACTAGCAAATCCCAATGGTTTTGTAGTCGGCGGCTGCAGATAAAATACGACGCTCGTTGCTGCCGGAAAGCCGTGATGGACGATGCCCAAATTACCGCTGTGATACGGAGGAAGTGGCCGGATATCCGATACGTGTGCTCGACTTTTTCATAAAATCTAATCCCCGCTTATCCAGCTCTGGCCTAAAGCCGTTTAGTTTAGCGTTAGAAGTTATTTCCTAGCTCGTTTTATCAGGTCATAATCATAAATCATGCTTTAGTCTGAGAATACACAATGCCTATTTTCCGGAACGCTATTGAATAATGACTCTACCGCAAGCTACGTTGTTGGTACCTACTACCTGTCATTGCCATAATGCTTTACAGCTGACTATTCAAGGACTCTCGCTATTTCGTAGTATTGTAGCACGATCGAAGCTAAAACTATGTCGGTAGTATGCTCTATTCCCACCTCCCTTACAATGTTTCATTAATCTACTATATAAAAATAAGTCGGGTTTTCCTCCCTGACGCTATAACTCCAGAACGCACGAACCGATTTCCACGGTTTTGCATTCGTTGGAAAGGTCTCGGGCTCCGTGAGGTTTATAGCAAAGAAAATTCAGGAAAAAATTCAACAGAAAAGCGGGTAAACGAAACGAACCCATCTGGTGGCGAAACGGAGTTCGCCGGGTTTGCTAGTTAGCTATAAATATGTACTTGGTAGGATATAACAGTTTTTTTTACTTTTCTATGTAAATCTTTCTATTTAAAAGTATATAAATAGTAAAATAGATACGGGCATATGTTTTACCCAGGCATAGATTGCGATCTATACTATGCGGAAATTTACACTCTGTATACACAGTTGTTTTCGCTGTTATCTTGTCAGTGCGGGTATAGTTCGGGACCAGGGGGCCAAGTCTCCTACACTCTGGTAGTTACATCGTAATTTTTATCGCTGTTTTACTACGGACAACAGTAAAATTAAAGTAACGAAATTAGCAATGCACATCGTTTGCCGCTACGATTAGCGATGACACTAGAGTGTAGCTGACTTAGGCCCCTGGGCAACTTAAGTCCCAAGTTACTACATCCTTTAAAAAAAATAAACAAACGGAAAATAGTCCGCAAACAGGTGCAATTCAGACTTTCGCTGAGAAACAGAGAATTAAAGAGATGCCAAACAAAATAGAGATCCTTAAGCGAAGTGGACACCTCGTCGTTATTATGCATGCGTGCAACATTCCGCGGACGAAATGCAAAGGACGAGCTGATCTTCGTGACCTAGAAACAGATCTTAACTTGCTTACCTACGTCTGAACATGGATAAAGTTTTATTACTTAGTTTTGCTTATTGCACTTTAACTATGTTGTGGTTAATGTCTTTATGGAAGTTAGAATTAGAAATATGCTGAATTACCATAGTGGTATCGTATACTTAATACATTTCCTGACTACTACAGTCCTGATTTGGATCAAATGTTAATTTCTTATTCCTCTCTCTCGTACCTCTGTTTATTTGTGTTTCCATAAAAATAAACAAGGCCACTTTTGCTTATCTACATTGAGTACAACATTTAGTCAGTAAAATGTTGAAATAAAATATTGTTTTATCCTTTGTCTCTGCTCCCTTTATAACTGCCGAATTATTATTCATAAAGTTGGAATATAAAATTAGCATTACAAACCGTCTTTAAATTAATTATACAAATTCGGTCCGTCAAAATTGCCAAAATAAATTACAAGGTAGCATCGAAACGTAGCTATATTTTTTTATAAGCCTACTTTTTTCTCCTGTAAAGGGACTTCACTGAGTACTTTAGTGAATAAGTATAAAAAGTTAGAAAATTCACAATTCTTACTTACTCATTGTACCTTGTACCGAATAATGTGAATTCCAGAAGCTGGAGGAACGCTAGTTACGTTCAAATATATTTCTACACAGTACAAATATTACCTACTAACACATTCACGGACACTGCAATACTTGTATTGTAAAAACTTCGAGGGTCGGAACGCGTTCCCGAAACGTATAACAACGTATGTCAAAAGTGTTACTTATATATTTTCTTGATCAAAGCCTTAAAAATAAATAAAAGGTACTACCACCAACTACCTACTCCAAAATTCCATGTTCTGTCTGTCTCCCATAAACAAGCACGTGCTCCGGCAACTTGCTTGTCTTATGGATTCAATAATAGCTACTATATCCTACAACTTTAAAACTAAAATTGTGTAAACACGGTGAGTTGTGTAGAAAATATCAGCACGGAGGGAGTTGTCACACAATGGACGTCGGAGCGTATCTCCAATGCTGCGAAATTGCTGTAAAGAACTGTAAATTGCATTCAACGTTGCTCAGGTAGTCGGAAAACTTGCGGAGCAACTGAAAGTAGCCAGGCCCTGTACTACGAGCTCATACGATAGTCCTCCTAGTAATATATTCGCTAGAGAATATCGTGGTACGGGGTTCCGATGTAGCTGCCGTATATGAACTCCTCTTACGAAAATAACTCGTAGTAGTCTCGTGAGTAGTCTCGTATTTAATTAGAGTGCATTTTATAGTTAATCTATTGCTTACCAAAAGGCATTAGGTTTATTTTATATCAATGTCGATTCTGACGCTTTCAAAACTAAGAATGATAAAACATTCTTTTAACAATAGGTAAAAATTTAAACTGATTTCTAATACAAAATACTCACGTTTCACATATTCGAGTGCAACAGTAATACAATTTTAGTCGCGTAGCAGCCCCAGGTGTGCAAGGCGGACAGTCGGGAGTACAACCCGCCCGCCCAACGTAGCGCCGCCCGCCCGCAAGATAACACCTTCACAAACTGAAATGACGTTCATCGCTTACGTGCCGGCGCAAAATGCTGCCGCGACATTTTCAGACCACAACTTGCATTGTGCAATGTGGATAAGTCGTACCTTTTCGTTTATTCTGTTCAAGATTTTGAATTGCACATTTATACATATATGTATGCATGTATTTTATGTCATAGAAACATAATTGTACTTTCAATGCTACTTTCAATTTGTCAAATTGTACCCAAATCAGCAGGCCATAATAGACCCGAAAG
The DNA here is from genome assembly GCA_012932125.1 of Conopomorpha cramerella. Taxonomy (NCBI): domain Eukaryota; kingdom Metazoa; phylum Arthropoda; class Insecta; order Lepidoptera; family Gracillariidae; genus Conopomorpha; species Conopomorpha cramerella. The sequence goes on along the minus strand of SJJU01001170.1, from coordinate 32,489 downwards.
CCATGAGGTGTCATTGGCGGATTATAAAAGCAACCATAAATAGTAATAAAATAGTTTTCTATTACAGTTTTATTGCTATAGCTTTCTTTTTTTAATTATCTGCAACGGCCAGTGATTTTTTATGTACGAACCATTTTAATTTTAGATACACCCGGTCCATTTCAGAATACCCGGTATATTCCATTAGTGATAATTGTTGGATAACAATCAGGAATGCATTAAGCAGCGCTGATCGCATGATGCAACACTATTGTCTGCAGGGGCGCAACACGAAAACCATTTCACAGCAAAATAAAAATAAAGTGTTTCACGCAAATGGTTATTGCAACGTATGAATTTTTAACGGAACCGTACAGTGAAAATTCCAAATAAGTTGAGACAAAGTAATGACGGTACCTGCCTACCGTACTGTGTATACCTTTAGACGGCAAATGGCTTTGCTCATGTCACATCGCATGCTCCGGTGAACGAAGAAACGGTGTATCTAGTCTAATCCATTGGGATTACAAGAATACAAGCTGTCTCTTTTGTGTTTCTCCTTTTACAAATAAATAATTCTGTTCGGAGAATTCCAAAAATCGAATACTTATGAAATTTATCATCGATTACGTAATGACGAATATTCTAGTCATTTTGAGTTATTTAGACCTTTAACTCCTTTAAAATAATTTTAAATTAATAAACAAGGCAATCAACCTAAATTTTAAACATAATACAGTTGTATAGTTGGGTTATATTTGAATAAATATAAATTTACTAACGCATTTTTATTCCTACTTTTGGCTTGAAATCACTCAACAAAATTGTCATAAAGCATTTCGCGTCGTAAAACCGTTGAGGTCAGAGCTTTTCCCTCAAATCGTTACCAGCAAGCTCACACTTAATAGCTGAAGTGTCAAGAAGTCGAAAGAGGAGTGTTAGTGGCCACTCCCTCGTTAGTTTCATCGTCACGTCGTCCCCGTAATGCGTCTGCGAGGTTCGGATCCTGGCCATCATATTGATGGAGTCGTTTCAACGGAGGAATGTTCGAGATGGGAGGATTCTTGGAAACATCTTCCGAGGCGATTACTTACGGAAAGTTCTTAAACAGGCTTTTATGTGCACCTGTCTATATTTATAAAAGCGAAAAACTCATTTTTATTGAAACTCACTCACTTATTCATCGTGCGTGTTTAGAAAAGGATTTTGCAAATAAATATTTATTAGGTCGCGATCAATAGGGTGCAATATAAATAGTTTCAACAATTCAAGTTGCAATTTACCAAAAATATATCTGTTAAGTGTGGTCTAGATCCCAAGGTACGAGTCAAAATAAGCTAAGTTATTTAAACTCACTACGATTCAGAAATAAGGGGGAATTTTTAACACATGTTATAAAATTACTTATAAAAAATATTCACCACGATAGCACCTATGTGATGGCAGTTTATCCACAATTTTAATAGCATTATAGGTTAAACAAAGCTCATACTGCTCGTAAAATTGTGATTCTTATAAAATTCTCTCCCAACTTTAACTAAGGGGTAAAGTCCAGAGAAATAAAATAGATCAAAGCTCTCCCAGTTAAGATAAAAAATGGTAATTTAATCCAAGGTTATTTCAACGGGGCGTGCAATTAACCTGTGCCTAATATTATTTGGGCAGCCGTCGCGTGCTGTCTGGACGTCGCTAGCAACTAAAAGGTATGAGAGCGTGTTAATAAACGCCCTTAAAATAAAACTAGCCAATAAACCCTAAAAACGTAAAATACCAAAGCTATTCTCAAGAAATTAATATTTCCCTGGGTAACGACTACAACATATATTTTTATACCTCACCCAGCCAAGTTCTTACGCGTTCAAGCGGAGTTATGGAAGCAATTTATTTCCAGAGCAAACATAACTCAACCAAATTCGAACCCGAATGTTTGTGAATTAACCTTTTCGGTCATTCGGCTTTCGTGACTTACTTTTTTATCTATTCACACCGAGTCTTATACGATACTTATATTAGGTATACTCCAAGTAAGTAGATAACTCATTTAAATTCAGATTTAAACTGCGAGCGTTAGTTTGCAATCCTTCCGCCAATATTTAAATTATATCAGACAACTCTACGGGTGGAGAAACTTTACGAATCTATTAACACCCCTCCTTCCGTCTATTAACATCAGCCACTAGTCTTAGTTTTATTTTAAAAGTTAGATATAATGGAAAAGGATCTTTACCTTTGGTAACAATGCTTTCCTTAGCATTTTGAAGTATATATGCTGAGAGTACATGTTATAACAATAACACTACTGTCTCAAGTTGAGTGTTCACGAAAGTATTAATGTATGCAGGTATTATTACCCTTTTTGGCTGAATTTCCGCAACCATGTGATCGACGTTATCTAGATCTCGTGACTCTAGTTCTTTTGTTAGCATAGAAGCTATTCTTCTGCTATGCCCACTAGATTTTCGTTCGTGCAAGCACAGTGTTTATAATTCAATATATATTGGAGATATAATCATCCTTGAAGAAATACATAGTGTACAGTAAGTACCTATCTTTTTCGCACCCTTTCTACTATTAGCAGGATTAATATTATTCTGCCTCACTATTTTTTCCCCGTAAAACATCGGACGCAATCGGCAATTGGCACGCACATCTGACGCAGCAGTTTTCCTTTGTCCGAATCGTATTTACAAGATCGCGTGATTTGGCCATCGATATAATAAATCTTAAATCGCTGTAATGGGGGAAATATAATGTTTCTTATAAAGGGAAATACGGTTTATGTAGTCGACAGTACAGAGCAAACGTATTATAAGGGATTTGAATCGAGGATTAAGCGGTTGGTTGTTATAGAGAATGTTCCAATCCTCACGCAATGTTTTGGGGTATGGAAATTCACCATTCGAACCTCCCGCGCCCGCCGGATTTTGTGTGAGCTTTGTGACTTATTATTTATAGGTAGGTATTAATAGAAGCTCTTCTATAGCCGATTGATGGTTCAAATAACTAAATGATCCGATATTGTTTTGAATCTTCAAAAATTTATCTGATGGTTTGGGTTCCTGAAACAGAAAATACGTTTAAATCGACTAAGATGCGTTTTAAATTCAATAATTTAAATTGAATTTAAATTATGTTTCCCTCCTTATTTTTCAAACTGTACTCCCTGATTTAAGAGATTTATTCATAAACGCATAATTCATATCTGTATTGAGTGACCCCTGTGTCATGGGCAAAAACATCTATTGTAGATTATTTCGACCCCTTTAAGTTATTTGATGTGATCCGAATACTTAAAAGTATGTTGTTTCGGAATAATTTGAGTTTAAAGACACCCATAATCAAATATATGTCAATGAAGATAATTTTGAAAAGAAACGAACGTCCATTACTGATGTGAAAAATTTTGTTAGGGTATGGAATAAAATGCATAATTTTTTAAATCGATTTTGAACGTCTAACACTACTAGGATACGAATAGGGATAACTGATAATGTCTATTCTCAAAACATCCTGTGCAGTACTTACAACGTAATTAATAACGTCTTAAATTGTTTAATAGTACCTACATACGGATATTAAAAAGAACAGTCAATATTACAAATACGATAGATAGTGGTAATTATATTTACCCCAAGTCATTATTGTCTCTCCGTCCTGCCCATTTCCCACTCTCATATTACAAGAAAGTGTTTTTCCTTTTATGACACTACAGACAGTTACTTACTGCTCGTAGGTATGTCCCCTAATTTTATTGGTTAAACCACTTAGCCTCATTTATAGCGACGCCCAACGTAAATATAACGTTCCGTTTGTCATGATAATAACGTAAAGTAATGAAAGGACGGACGTGCCAATTCGTCAGGTTGAAAAGAGACAGAATATGTGTTTTTGTCTTTTTCTAGTGGACATGCTTCTAGGGAAAAAGACCAAATAACAGCCCTAAAGTCATCGCCACTTGTTAGCACATTAGATATGTTCTGTGGTTAGTAGTTACATGGGTAGGTACTAAAGCAGTTTTTATTGTTACGAGTTTGCAAGAGTACTAAAACATTTACAACTTATAAAATAGTTATACAGACTTAAAACCATGTTGCTGTCCCTTCCTGGCGTTCCGAGTGGACAAGGAGTGAACGCTAATTAAATTATATAATTATTATTGTATATTTTTTTTAAATTAAGGCTTACTAATTTCGACTGGTATGGTATACTTACATAAAAGGAGGTATGATCACACCCAAGAACAATTCTACTACATATTTCAAAATGCGTTTTAGTAGACATATACGGAGCGTTTAAAAATTGTGTGTACAGTAGTGTTTTAGGTCTTTATTACCAAATCAATAACAGCAACTTGACGACGAGCGCGTATGGCGCCATCCCTTTACTTTTGTAGATTTAAAAAAGTTTTTTTTCCGCATTCCGTCCTCTCGGTGGAATATCAGTAACAGCCATACGCTTAGCAGTAACCATTTAAGTATCGACTTCGATATATTCCAGAGCAACCATTAGTTGATCATTTGTTGTGATTGTTGTCGCAGGGCGCGCGATCGAGCGTGTGTGCGCGAGCGGTGACAGCGGGGGCATGGTGGCGGCTGCGCGCGCGCTGCTCGCCGCCGTCACCCGCGTGCTGCTGCTGGCCGACATGGTGGTGGTGCGCCAGTTACTCCTCGCTAAGGATAAGGTGAATTAATATTACACTTAGATTCCCGTGCTCTGGGGTGGTATGATCTGGGATGTAAATAGTGCACCAGTTGCCTTTCCTAGCATGTTGTTGGAGACAACTATGGCATCTGGATTTTTACTTGACCAATCCTGAATGAGCTTGTAAATGCCCATATTCACAATGGCTCCGCTTATGCACTCCGACTCGATCCTAAAATTCTATTGAATGTCACCGCGACACAGGTTCGCCTAGTGCAAAGAAAGAAACACGTCTTACAATCTGGCTAGCGAGACGTATCGCAAACTACCCTATATAATAAAACATTTTTGCTGTGTACATTGTAACCAGTTTTTTAATAATAAATTATGTTATGTTTATGTTTAGTATGTATGTAACACTATACTCACGAAATATTAAATTGCCAAAATCGACCTTACCTAGGTATCGCTCAGACCGTACATAAATGGGCTGAACACGAATAGCATGGAGTCCGATGTATATCTAGTCAAAGATTAATCGTAAACCACTATTAGGTACTTTTTGCATCAAAAAAAAGTTTATAACATAAATAGGCTCATAGTACAAAGCTACCAACACATTTACATACCTCCTACTTGTATGCACATACACGTTAGTGACTGAAACTTTGCTCGGCAGGTGTCCCGTTCGCTAGACCGGCTGGAGTCGGTGTCGAACTTCGCAGAGTTTGTGCGCGCCTTCACGGAGTTCGGCGGGGGCATGGTGGAGCTGGCGCGGTTGACGGCCGAGCGGCGCGCCGACCTGCGGGACGAGCGCCGCCGGGCGCAGGTCGCCGCCGCTAGGAATGTTCTGGAGAGATCCACGCTTATGCTACTTACATCCTCTAAGGTAATGCTTTGTCTCTTACCGTGTTAGATCATTGCTACCGTGACGCTTTCTGCAACAGAGGGTTGCAAACCCTGTTTTTTTACGTTGAATACTTAACTGGTTGATATAAATGTGAATTGGCTACTTGACGTAAAGTTAGTGCAAAAGTATATGGGAAAGAAGGGTGTTACTAGAAACTTAAGTGGCTTGGGAGGTAATACTTATTACTCTGTCGTACTTATTATACAAGGTCAAATTGAAAATTTAAAAAAAAATACCTCTTCGTATAAGGTGACAATCAGCTAGTCGACTAGTTTATATGAACAGGTGGAATTTTTTCCTGGGAAAAAAGTAGGGTTTCTTGGAAAAGTTGATTGGTATGATGGGCAGGGTGACTTTCTCGAGCTTCGCCATCGTTTTTGATTTTACGTTGTGTATGAAAAGTTTGAGCCACCTTCGTTCCTAATGGTTATATTACATTTATATTGGCTCACCTCTAAGATACAATCTAGTCTACTATTTACCTACTAAGTATACATACATTCATATGAATTTGCAATACAAACTGGCGTGAGTTTTCCTAGGAGATTCTCTGCTCAGACGCCATTGGCCATTTGTTCAAAATTAATCAGTTCCCGGACGCAAGCGAGCATAGTGCAACCGGGAGCGATGCTAGAGAGAAAAAATGCAACGTCGTTTTGTCCAGTACTCATTGTTGCCTACTTTAAATGAACTCTTAAACTTTTTGCTATCACAGTTTCTTACTGTCAATTCAATTACATTTCGTCCGGCCCGTTGTGATAGGCAGTATTATTTCGCATCGAAATCGCCCGAAAGCCCTCACTTTCGAACTGCTCCCAACATCTTAATTATCTCCGGAAAAGCAGCATCAATTCCAGCACCTTGACCGACGTCGTTAATAAGAGCTATGGACGGTCGTAAATCGCACCGGTGAAGACGCTTGTCAGGTAGCATCTGGGTCGATACTGGCCATTTTTTTTCACAAAACATTCCCAAGTCATGGGCCGAAACCCCGCACTTGGGTGGAATACGTACTTATTAATTATGTACAAGGCGAGATCGTTTCAGAATAACATTGAATTGTTTGGGCCATTTTCTCGCAGTCAATTTGTAAAAAGTGTCTTTTTTCTTTCACTGTAGTTAATTAAAGGCTTATCTGGTTTTATGAGCATCGCTGTGTTCATGCATGTGGACGTGTACAAAGTGCAGTTATTTCCACAAATGAGGGTATTAAAGTCGCAATCCGCGGGAATGGCGGCATCGTCCGAGCGCCGCCGCCGCCGCCGTAGTCTCGCGCCGGGATCTTCCCATTCTGAAACATAGGACAAATGGTCTCCCGAGTGAAGCACGGCTTTGTGAACAGCGGCCGTGTTTCCTGCAAATATTAATGCACTTTTAAATTACTAGTACACTTTTTTGTGAATACTATTTTGTGATTTTTATAACATTGAAGTTATAATGTAGGTTCTCATAATAACAGTAGAAAGTAGTGACGTTCAAAATAGTAGGTACTAATTTTGAAACCGCTTTGTATTTCATAATGTATTATTTCAAGGATACTTTTACGAAGTAATAATATGATTGGATAAAAAATAAGAATGAAAAATGACGGACAGCGGGCTACCTCTTCATTTCCACGGTATTTTTACACAAACCGTATGTACTTACCTAGACACACACATATCATAATCACGTTAACCGCCAAGTTACCACTGCTCGGCCAACAAACCAACACGGTCCGCATCAGTCAGCGGTGGTCTATTGATATATTGGTTTCCAAAGCAAATGTGCCATTTACGAGCGCGGACTTGCAATCAGTCAATGCTTCCGTTTTGCGGGGCGGGTGTTGTGTACAGATCGGGCGGGCGGGCGGCGCCGTGCGCTGCCGTCGCCGGCGACGCACGTCACATATTTCGGAACATTCATGTGGCGGCCTATTTTTCACAACTGACAGCGACATGAATGAATCGGGAGGTTGCTTGAGTCAGCAAATAATGTCTCTTTCATCTAATGTGTGTACGTGGTACTCTCTTGTGTAACGAGTTCGTAAACTTTTTGTTTCGGCAAATCTTTTTTTTTGGTGTATGTATAGAAAAAATACACTTCAACTTTACTGTTAATCGCAAAAACGGGGTAGGCGGCACTTGCTAAGAAAATGAACACGGTTCACCGATACGTATTTAACCTAACATAATAGGAGGTGAGCCCATCGCCGTTACTTATAAAATAATATACATACATAAGGTCACAAAATAATCCCAAATGAGGCGTACAAACCCAGAATCCAGAATCCCTTTTGTACGTCTCATAATCTATACCGTATTACGAGGTGTCATGGAAAAATACACTTACCTATCTGGTATCATTCTTTTTAAACATCCTAAACCAGAACGAAACTTGATATTTTATACATGAGGTTTCAAAATACCATTTCTGGGTTTGCTTACCTACCCTATGGCCTACATTTTTCAGCAGTCGTAACATGTGGTCGAAATCTATGTGCCAAATCGCACAGCCTACATAGGTACTCATTCTTTTATATCCCTCGTGATAACTTGATCGAATGTACTGTTTTAAGGCCCACAGTGAAACGAGAGTAACAAATGCATAATATCCGCTATTATGCCGGAGCAATGCAAGTACGAGAGTATAGCAGAATTCTCTCCCAGATCAATACAATATAAAACAAAGTCACCTCCCGCTGTGTGTCCCTACTTATGCTTAGCTATTTACGCAACGGATTCTGATGTGGTTTTCTTTAATTAATAGATAGAGTTATTCTTGAGGAAGTTTTATATGTACAATACAATAGCAGAGAAACAACGATAATCATGTACCTGTATTGGCAAAACTACATTTGCTGGGTCAGTGTGTACCATATAATTTACGTTCCAGATAATCATTGAAGACTCCTGTTCTAAAAAAAAATATCATAACTCAAGTGTTTCTTTTACGCATATACGATTAGAGCGAGACAATTGTTACTTGAGCAGATATCTGTGCTTGAATTAAGTTTCAGAATACAGTTCTAAAGACAAGACTGGGGTATGTTTAAAACTTTCGGCGACGGCCGATTTGAGTCAATAGAAGTATTATTATTGTCATAGGGTAAATTTATTAAAGATTTTGTAAATATATTTTAAATATTTTTTTTGCAGACATGTCTACGGCACCCGGGGAGCGCATCGGCTAGAGAGAACAGGGACACGGTATTCTGTCAAATGCGACGCGCAATGGACTTGATACACTACGTGGTGAGGGACGGCCTTCCTGGCCACGAAGACCACACGCAGGAGGTCAGTACACTGTGTCAATTATGGCGACGAGTTTCTGCATAATGTATGTATAGATTTTGTGGAAAATACTGAAGTAAATGCACAATTATATACCCAATCTTAATAGAATAGATAAAAACTCCTTTAATTAAAGTTAATCACTGTATGTTCTTGTTTGTTTCACAATTAAGATGAATAATATGAGGTATAAACTTTATAATACATGGATTTAACTTTTATGACATGTACATGGTGCTCCTATATTGGCACTACTTTTCACTATAATAGGAACTTAAAAAAAATACACTCGGGATAGGCAGATACACTTGCTAAGCAAGTGCCCAAGTGAACTTATAACTGTGTCTGTCAAAATATACAAATGATTATTGCATAGCGCCTCCTCAATCATGTGCATTATTGACAAGTAAGCTATGCGATAGAAACTTCAGAGTTAATGGCCACAGACATTTTACTAAAGTAGAATTTTGAAGCACAACAAAAAATGGGTGCCGCCTTTTCTCGTCCCACGAAATACTTAAGTACCTACCTATCTCCCTCCAAAAAAGTGGCACCTAAGATAATGCAAAGAAGGTACACTCTAAGCGAAAATTCCTGTAAGTAGGTGTACATATACTTTGTATCGGAACTTTAATCCGACACGCTCTCCCGTTTGTGTGAATATTTTATGAGCTTTGAGATTAGCTCGGATGCATAAATGGTACGACGAAGATGTTTTTCGAAAGGCGGCACGCAATACATGCTAACATTATTATTATAAATAATATTTATGTGACGATATTTGCATTTACTGTGAAACATTTTGAAGATCGTGCTCTACATTTCGTATTCAATGTACAGTTTATGTATAGATACTTAAAATTCTTTAGGGAGACTGGAGAAAGGAATATTTAGCCATTAATTCCATTTTTTTCATACTATTTTTTCAAACTACCAAGTGGAGGGCATCTCTGTAGACGTGGGCGTCTACTTGCTACCAACTACATACTCTTCTATAGTTTACCATTCTGATCCTGTTTATGTTTTTCCCAATATCGTCCGTTCTAAAACCGTTCGCCGGCGCTCCGTGCCGAACAAAGCCGGTCATCAAGTATCGGCCGATGCAGCTAGATTAGTGGGCTATCTGACCCGTGCGCCGCTAGCCTAGTCGCCCTCGTGAGATACACACCGTTCGATGCCAACCAATGACGCACTTGCTGAGCTAAACGACACCAGTATACATTGAACTATGATACACAGAAAGTATCATGATAAGATCGGTCAAGGGAACATCAGAGGTTGTAAAGGTTAATTTGTCCGCAATGGTACGTGTCCCACGACAACATATCACGGGGAAGACGTCGCGCACACTCGACCGCCAGATGCTATCGCGCGTTCTCCACTTCCTTCCATCCCCCTACTTATAGGAAGCGGCTATACGTCGTCGGACCGAAAAGCCGAGCACCCCCGGCAAAATGAAAAATGGCGGCAATAATTCACACACGAAGCCTACGCGAAAAATGCTTGAAAAATCCCTAGAGGTTGCGGTTACGATTTCGCAGTTTTTAACAAGTAGGTTATCATACATAAAATATGTATAAAATACACGATTCACTCGTGTAATGTTCATAAATGGTAGTAGCTTTATATTCGTACTTAGGTATACGTTTCTTGCACTTTTAGACTTGACAAATGTAAGTGAAAAAACCAAATATCTTTAAATGTCTCGCGTTACATCCCAGTTTTCATTAAAACATAGAAGTCATGTCTATTTTCCTAGGCAGGTGTAGCTAAAATTAATAAGTATAAACGCTACATGCCAGCTCATCACGATATCAGTTTTTAAATGCGTACCTGCATAGAAATAAGTTCTATTGGTACACGCGACCTCGGTGTACTGAAATTGAATAGGGCACAGCCGAATACATTTTTTTAACCTTAGGCAACTGTTAGAAATAGTACTTAAATAGTCATTGTTACCAATAACTCAGTGCTATTTTCCATTTTGCAAACATACCGGAAGGACCTTACCCATTGCAATGGTAACTTCTACTGTTAATTTGAAAGTCCGTCATCAAACAGCTCTCACTATTTCTAACCGACTTCAAAAAGGAGGCACAATTCTTAATTCATCTGTATCTATTTTTTTCTATTATTGTTCCGTCAGTTATATTCCGTCGGTTTTCCATAATTATTTTTATACCCAGGTGATCTCTGATATAACTAAAGTGGACATCGTGATTTTAGAAACGCGATGGAAATAGTGATGCTAGATAGTATAGATCTATTAACAAACGCTGGCATCTTAACACGTTGACACGGTGCGCTTCTGTAATGTTCGTTAAAAAATCAGCGACGTGACATATCACTGCATACAATTACAGTGGTGAAATGAATTGTTTTTATTATACGATGACAGCCACGTGGCTTACAAGGCGTGTTACTAAACCTTATCCCTCAGTCAAACGCGTAAAAAAATGTATTAGTCAAATATCATAGTGTGAATACTACCACTGAATGTGCACAAGTATTAATAATCGGTAAATCAGTAACCTGTTTCAGTATTACCATCAATAGGAAATGCTAATGGGTGTACTGAGATTCACCCAACATACCGCAAACTGCTACAAGCATAAGCTTGCGGTTTTATGAATGAATCTGGAATGTAGAACGAGTAACCCACATAAGCTATCGTTTGCAATGAGAATGGAAACAGCTACGCGGCCACAATGAATTGTCTTCGGCCACTAACTAATTCCTCGGCATTATGGCCGAGAAATGCTGTAAATAGAACGAACGACAATGGCGCACTGTGCAAGCTAAGCTGCTACGCAAATATGCCTTTCACACTTTTGCGGTATTCTCGAATGAAATTACTTATTTCATACTAGCTACTAGTTGTAAACAGGGGGGGTGGCTCATAAATTGTAAAGTACTTTACGACCTATTTTCGTGTATGTTATTATAATTATTTTTTTTTATAAATTTTCTTCCAAATCGGTCAAGCGCTTTCGGAGGAGTATGGCAACTAACGCTTTCTCACAAGTATTAGAGATTGTTGTCTGAGATGTAAAAAAAGTATATTGAAATATTGTTTATCTGTTCTTTGGACTACGGACTAGGGCCTAGTACATAAAACATTAGCTGTGTCGCACGGTATTACACGCGTTTTATTTCTTCCATTCCTGTGTAGGTAAATTTTAACACATATAGTCTATGGTTTTTTTATCATTAAGAACAAGAGTTTGACCACCATCCTGCCTGATCTGAAATAGCGACGTATCTCTGTCTATGTTCTTCGGGGAATGTAGCATTCCGTTCGCACTGCCACCCAACATGTACAAACGCTATTCTCCGTCTCCATGACCTTGTATGAATTAGACAAGGCGCGACTGATGTTTGAAACATGTTTTGCCGTCAGTGGAAACGCATAGTAATAAAATCCGACACATAGGTTTTGTGTTAGTAAGTAAGAATCCAGAAATACTGTATACCATTTTAATATCTTGAATTATATTCTTCTTTATAAACGTGGTTATTATTTTACAAACTTTGAATCTTCATTTAATCCGCTTAGAGATTGACTTTGCATAAACCTTTTATCCGAAACTTTATAAAAATAAAATTTCAAAACAATTTCAAATTCTTCATCTCAATAGTTGGGCTATTTCAATTGTCTATCTTCAGCAGTTTCGGCTATGAATATTAAGTGCACGAGTCTTTGATATTGGTATTCGTTTTATATAAAACTATTGGACGCCCCACGTTTCAGTCTCAATGAATTTCGTTTGCTGCTCTGTTTCAGCTCTTTATACCGTTTCTATAAACTATAGCTTATGTCTATATCCAATTACCTTCCTACCAAATCTAAAAGCACTAAAAGATTCTGAGTTATAGGTACATTGAGTAACACGACATTTATTATACAGGTTGGTAATGATAAGTGTACATAATCCATTTTTGTTTTAATTATTGGTAAAGCATACAAGTATATAAGATATCGAAAACCTGTTTCCTGATACCTAAAGCTGCTACGAGAAATCAATAAGGAACTAGTTCTACTATACATTTTACAAATTATATAATATTGTATAGTTCAGAAAGTTTCGAGTATGCACAATTATCTTTTCCAACTTGTATATTATTTGGATATTACTATTACTAAGTTTTTAATGTTCAAAAATGTTTTATTGGTTTGTATATAGGAAAGTACTCCGACTGAGTGAAACTCATGAACCATCTAGTCCATTCATTCGGTGTAGATTTATTATTAACGTTGGAGAGGGTAAGACGGCAACTTCGCACCGCTTGAGCCTTCATTCATAATTAAAAGCCTCCAAAGCGGCTGCAATCCCCCTTCTGAAATTTAGCCCCAATGTTTACTGATTTTACCGAATATTAGATACACCCTTATAATAATAATATGCTGGAATATTAAATACGTCATCGCCTAATCCTAGAATACTTACGTACTAACCTACAATGGGGAATTTTCAAACTCCAAAATAATCCTATCTAGATGTCGCTAGCCCAGGGTGACTTCTGTCAGTTGTATTTTAGCTTACGTTTTTTATTATTTGAATAAGTCAGACTTCAGACACTTTTGTAAAATGTAAACAAACAATAAAAAAACATGACTGTCACTTTCAATAACGACTGCCTGCAGTTAGTAATTTCGTTGACATTAACTAGCGGTATCTGTAATTACTAAGAGAAACAAGGGCATTTATCTGCACAATTCACTGCAAAGTTCAAAAAAAACCCTCACGATCAGAGTAGGTACATACTGAAATTTAACACCGCCTTTAACATTGGTGCTTTATAAGGAACACTGGTTAAACAATGTTCAATCGTGCAGCCCGAGAATTGTTTGAGTTAGACACTTCCGGAGCTTTGGTATAGAACTGTTGAGATTCTATATACATAATTATGTATACCTATTACGTATAGCGAAGTAGCATTGTATTTTTGTGGAGGGTAGGTACATTTAAATCTGTGAGTACGTTAGGAAAGTAGGATACTAACTTGAGGAGATCAGCTATTTGGAAACATCTACCGAACCTTTTCCCAATCTTTGAGTTTTATATAAAACCTTATAATTTAAACTTATCACCGTCCAGCCCAAGCTAGAAAGTTGAAATTTTGCACAGGAGTTATTTTTATGATGTTTACGTGAGATAATAAAGATTTTTCAAAATCCCCTAAGGGTGTAAAAAGGGGGGTAGAATTAATATGAGAAAAACGTTAATTTTGGAGCTATGGTTTTAAAACTTGGTGGTTAGAGAATAGTACTAAATAATACTGAAACGGCGCGAATGAAATCGCGGAGCGTTCCCTAGTAATTGTATAAGGTTCCATATAGGTTATGTTAGGTACACATACCACACATACAGTCTCTATGAGGTAGACAGAATCTTTGGAGACATACCACTTACAAACGTTTAACCTGAAAATTGGGATTTATATGGACCGTAGATGGCATAGATACTATAAATAAATGTGGTGGTGGGATATCTATTAGTCCTCAAGCAGCAAGGATATTTGATCTTTGGATAAACACAAAAAAAACCCACTTTAGATGTAAGCACAAATAGCATCACACAATTTTGTGCCAACACAGATTCAGCCTTTTCTAAGCATGATCCGCTCCAGAATGCATAATACATCGCAATCAGCGCGCGTCTGGTGTCAGCGTCTCAGACAAGCAAATGTAACTGAGTTATGGAATTCAAGTTGAAGCGAACTTTAAAATATTGCAAGTAACCTTACTACTGACTAAGTAAATATCCAGTAGATAGGAAGTTGGTAAGAGTTATTAAACATTAGGAAAAGATATGTTTAGGATTACTTTATTATATTAAAAGGAATCCTAAACTATTCTGTTGTTAAAGTTTTATTATTATCTTATGTCCTAAATCTAGTCAGAATGTAGTTTTTTTTTATCTTTAACAAGCGTTATACCACCATCCTGCTTGATGTTAAGCGGCGAAAAGTTCTGTGAAAATCGTAATTTCCTAGGGCTGAAACCATTTGGTCAGCCTGGCCTCCAGGTATCTCTAAACTGTGTTTGATGATGTCATAGATCGATATAAATTCATATTCGGTAGTGATTCACAAATATTAAAAGAAATGAATGAATAGAAATCATAAACACTTTATACCTATGTTATTAAAACTTTTTTCAGTTTGCACCTATCTATTTATATACACCTATAAGTCAACGTGTAGGTAGGCGACTAGGTACTTGAAATACAGTTCATTTCTCTTCACAAACCTAACCGACATTAGCAAGTAGGAAGTCATGTGTACCCAACATAATTTCACTACGAACGAAGGAAACCAATTACTAACGCAATCAAGTTCGCTGACATTCATATTTCTTGTTAACGCTGTTTGGTAAACATAGAGGGTTCCAACACACTTAAAGTTGCAAACTTCTAGGCAGAAATCACAAATTCATATATAGAATGTGTTATTTACTCATTTATTAGTAGAATTCTTGTTGTGATTACAAACACCAGTGATTATAAACACCACGACTCAACTCCTCTGAAAGGCCTTAACCGACTTTAATGATTATTTTCTGTGTATACTCTATAGCTTTGAGGTCGTAAACTATTTCTCACCCTCCTAACCCAGCTTTTAACCAAATATTTTTTATTTCCTAAATGACTATTAATACGGCGTAACGACGTTTTCCGGGTCAACTATTTTAGTATTATATTACCTACGTAGTTAATATAGTAATCATCCAGAAAAATCTATAGAAACCGTTATCTTTATCTTTAAACGAGCAACTCTTGTATATATAATTGGAATCTAATGGAAATTTGGTATGTAGAGGGATTTGGGAGCGATAAATCGATCTAGCTAGGTTTAATTTTTAGAAAACATCTTTCCAACCGTGTTTTTGGGCATGAAAAATTGCTCAAATTGTTAATACGACTCTTACTGACATCTATTGCCGAGTAGTAATACTTACTATGCTATACGTAGGATGGTGCGGGGGACGTTTTGGTTTTGAAGTAACTAGAGATGGGGTTATGAAAAAATCGAAGGAACATAATCGATTTTTTTACTTGTTCGATACGGTTTATATCGGAGACAAAATCGATTCTGAAAATTTAATTTAGGGTAAAAAATGTTAAAAAAATATTGTTAATAATGTTAAAAAATATTATAATGTTGTTAATAATGTTAAAAAATATTGTTAATAATGTTAAAAAATGGTAAAAAATATTTGGGATCTCTATTTACAAGTGATGGAAAGTTTGACAAAGATATTGAAAGAAGAGTGAGTGCGGGTAATAAGGTTAACGGTGCCCTTCGCAGTGTTATGGAGAGCCAATTCATGTTGAAAAAGGCAAGATTGGCTGTCCATGACGCTGTACTGGCACCTACCTTAATGTACGGGAGTGGAAGTTGGGTATGGCAGAAGAAGCATAAAAGTAAAGTCAATGCCGTAGAAATGCGGTCATTGCGGAGCATGAAAGGAGTGACATTGAATGACAGGATAAGGAATAGTGTGATAAGAGAAAGTTGCGGTTTGAAGGAAGACGTAGTGACCAAGATTGAAAAGGGCATGCTTCGGTGGTTTGGCATATGGAGAGAATGGATGAAAGTCGATTGACGAAAGAGATTTATATGGGTGATGTAATGGGCCGGGTGAGTAGAGGTCGCCTCAGAAGGACATATAAAGACCAGATTGGTGATGTCCTGACCGAAGGTGGCGTGAAAAGTACTCGAAAACGGAGGTCGTGTATGAAAAGATGTATGAATGTAGATGAAGCGAAAGGGGTATGTCAGGATCGTGACAAATGGAGATCTGTAGTCTCTGCCTACCCCCCTGGGAGACAGGCGTGGAGTGTATGTATGTAAAAAATGCTAATTATAATCGAGCGAAGCTCGGTCGTCCAGGTACTGTAAAATAACATAAAAAAGAAAAGCATTATACATGCTTGTATATTAAAACATCTTTTAACGATAACGGTGTCGACTTACAGCAACGTTGGTAATAGACGGCTTTTGAACGTCAACGCACAGCACTGAGAAGGCTTCCATAAGTCCCGCAAAATATCAAATAACCAATACTAGTCAAGTACGAGGTAGTGGAATTACATTTTCCATAAAGAATTTTCCATTAAGCGGTCTAACGTCGTCGATATACGATATTATTGTTATGAATATATTATGGAGTGTAGTGCAAACATACTGATATAGTTTCTTATTTAGTCGTTGTTTTTTTTCAATAACTAGCAGATTTGTAATATTTTGTAGAGAGAGTGACAACAACAGATATCAGATTAATATGTTATAACAACTTCATACCATACACGTTAAAAAGCAGGAAAAGCTTGAACATTTTGTTTACTTCTATAAAATATGTCCACTACACTGTAGGTACAAAGGTACATTCTGAAGTGGAATTACGTCTTATGCTGGCATTGAAGCAGGAAGAAGGTATCAGACGATACTTAGTATTGTTTAAGAATCGTATACTCGTGTTATTCATGCTAATTAACGTGAACATCAAATTGTTGTATTGAGAAATGAGGAAGCAACACAAAAAGTAATCAATATTCGTCCCGACAAAACGCTCTATTTTTCCCGAGCCACTGAAGTTTCTGTACGATTGGTTTATGTCTACACAAACGGCACGTGGCTTTTGTCAGAGCCACAGAATGAGTTCGTTTAGTTTCCAGCAAATCAAGCTCCTCCTTCTCAAAGTTAGGACGCCGCCTTTCCTAATGAAATAAGTGGGAAGTTCTTGAAAGCTGCAAAACACAAGCCAAGTTTTCTTAAGATCAAAGACGCAAATATAAATGAACAACGTACACCTGGTGTAACATGTATTAATACTGATGGCCTTATGAATCTTATAACAAAAATAATACCGGTTACTTTAAACCTAATCTTCTTGTGAACAAACATTTGTAATAATGGTAACAGTAACTACATAATTATAACGTCCACATAAAGATTAAATGGTTGGTAAGTATTTGAATGGGTATTGTATTAGAAACCACCAACCTAGTATTCAGTATCTCACCAATATACCAAAATTGTACTCTCCTTGTAATTTTACTTAGGTCTGCTACCCTACTTATGTATACATTTAACTGGCAATGCATAAAGAGGACATTTTATTCTTTCTCCTTAGTTTCACCCGTTCTCGGATAGTCAGGAGCAGGTACTAACTTTAAATAGGTAGCAAGGAAGCATTCCAAGTTTTGCCGCTACACAATACATTTCACTTTGTACTGTACATATGAGATAATTTATGTTGTATGTTGTCCCGCTTGTTTCTTGTACTCTCGCGGGCTGGTTTATCTGACTGGAGTCACATTTTCTGAACCACTTCATAAACGAAAATGGGTAGTATGTAATTACCTACACATCGGAAAAGGCTAAACTAAACTAATCAAAAACTTACTAAATGCACATCAAATCGCAGTTTTGATCCTAACTTTTTTATAGTGCAGTTTTGTTGTATCTTTTTTCTGTGCAGTTTATTGATTTATTATTTTCCGTAAGAAATAAGAACGTTCCGACCATGTTGTGATAACCAGCCCGGGACTGTGCGCCCTACATTCGCGTTCTTCGTAGTTGTACGATTATTTAAACCAGATGGTTTCATACTTTATTTCTAGTGGTAGCGTGTCATGTGAACGTTACCTTTTTCACGTGATTTTTGGACAACAAATCAAAGGTAACTTTAATTAAAATCTTGATTAAACATTGTTCGTGCCACGGTATTCAAAATTCCTTTGAAACAAGAGAAATAAAAACGTATGAAACGACCCGGTTAGCTAAATAACTAATTTCTTATAGAGCAATCCATATCAGGCTTCAGGTGAAGTATATTTAAAATACGAAATATAACCTTAAGGAAATACCTAATTCTGAATCGGTGTTTTCGTAAAGTGTGTAAGTAATTCAGGTGCATCATATACCACCTGATGATCCTATCTGTCTCAGTAAGTGGGTTTAAATTTTCCGTCTGTTATAATTAATATGACAATAGACGACTTAGCTTATTTTTGGTCCATCACTGCTCACATTTTCACTCTCACTGAACTGCAGTATTTATACTATGGAAGATTCTTGGAATGTTATATTGCATTTTCTGTAGATAGAACTGTAAAACTTTCTTTCATTATACATAATTTAAGTACCTACTAAAAAGGAAAAATGACTTCCATAGAAGTAATTGCAGTATGCTTATACAGCTTTCCATTCACTTCTTTCCAACACTTCGGTAGATTTAAGTAGTTAGGGTAATTAATTACATTTGTAAGTGTATGAAGTCGCTAGTTAGATAGTGGTCGTTAGTGTTCAACCACTCATATAGATATCGATAGAGTACTCATCATTCTAACAAGAGACTTCATCATGCAACACTGGTGATTGAATGTGTTCATAATGAAAGTGCGTGTTGTTGCGCCGTTGGCAGGCAGCGCAGTGGGAGGCGGGCACGGCGCTGGGCGCGCTGCGCGGGCTGGGCAGCCAGGTGCGGGCAGCGCGCGCGCGCGGCGGGGCCGACGCCGCCAGGCGGCGCGCGCTCGCCTCCACGCTGCGCGCACTCGTCGAGAGGACACACGACTTCACAGACTCCGCCTACACCTCACACCACCACCGGCAACGGATACTGGCTCTCGCCGAACGAATAGCGTACGAGCTCGAGCGATTAGTAGCCGTTGCTGTCTCTGTCGTAAGGATTTTTGTCCATCCGTTGATCATCGCGTAATATAATGTTATTATCTCAATATAAAAATGATCTCTGCCTACCAGGAAGAGCAGACATCGTGTGGAGGCGCGGCGCTGGAGAGCGCATGTGCCGGCGCGGGAAGTGCCGTGTCAGAACTGGAGCGGGCGCTCGTCGCCGCCGCTAGAGACCACGCGAAAGACTTGGCGCCGCTGGTCGACGACGCGAGAAGACGAGCGTCAGAACTTACGCACATAGGTTGACCAATTTCAACATCAAATACCTCACTCTAAACAATTAAGCACTAACAGTGTTGTAATCTAAAAAACAGACCGATGTCGTTCTATTTCAGCAAGTTCCTGTGGTGAGAGAGAATCAGAGAGACTGCACACTATAGCTAGCCAGCTCCACGAACATTTAGACCATATAATAGAGGTTCGTTTCCCATTTCTGTATTCTTAGTTACCGATGTGCCACTTATTCATAGAAATAAATTTTCAGGTATGTAAATTGTTAAGGCACATAGCGATGACGGAAACTTTGCAAGTTAGCGCGAAGTTTGCGGAAATCAACCTGAGGATATACGGGCCGCAAGTGGTGACGGCGGCGCGGACGTTGGCGGAGCACCCCGGCTCGACGGCGGCGCGGGAGAACCTCGACGTGTTTGTGGACATGTGGGCGTGGCTGCTGACGGACGCGGCGCGGCTCGCGAGAGACATCCTCGACATGACCGACGACCGGCCCACCAAGGAACAGTACAGTAGTCTGCCTAGGCCGGGGGTAAGACATTTACTACTAACCTAGGTTATCTCTTCACAAACTTATATTACCAATGTAACTTTAGTACATAATAATATACTTAACCAATCATTTTTAGTAAGTCAGTTACCTATCATATATATTATTTATTCCTGTTAAGTACAGTTTAAGGTGTAAAATAATACAAAGAGCATTTCTTCAAATACATGTGATGTATTGAGTGATAAAAAAATTACATGTCTCAAGAGTCGACTTTGGAAACTTATCGCGTTTACCCTCTGTTGTTACTCTTACTATTTTAAAAGGTTGATAAATGTAGATGAATCACGATCGTTGCAGGTCTCCATATGCCTCTGAGACATCGTATGGCATAAATGTGAAGTCATATGATAATCAGGCATTAACGCTTTCCAGAAACACGGCACGACGAGCAAACCACTGAAGGCGGTGCGACTTGACTCCGACGAGCAAGCTAAAATCGCCAAATCGGGCCTAGAAATGAAAATGATGTCATCAGAGATGGATGCCGAGACTGACAAATGGCAAGGAGCAGCAGCTGACGAGAACAACGACATCGTGAAGAGGTAACAGTAACCTACCTATTGGAAAAGATGTACGAATGTAGATGAAGCGAAAGGGGTATGTCAGGACCGTGACAAATGGAGATCTGTAGTCTCTGCCTACCCCTCTGGGAGACAGGCGTAAAGTGTATGTATGTATATTTTGAATCCTGCTGAAATTAATCAGACTTATGACAAAAAGTCACCAAATCAAAGATCAATCCGATCTTTCATGTGCAGCACTGCAGAGACTAAACACTTTCGGCTTCTTTTAAATGCCTGGCCACCTACAGTAGAATTTATTTCGACGCATTTATACAGCGTTCTTATTTACGACGAAAGAAAATATCTGAAGGAAACATGCATACAAAATAACCGTTTAGATCCTGCAGGCCGATAAGCCCCGTGTACCTTGTGGCAGGACCCAAGCACCTATTAAATGTGGGTCTATTTCCTTCATAGGTAGATATTACAGAAATTTATCACTTTTACATCAGGTTTACCTACTACTGCGAACGGAAATGGAATGTTTCAATTTATAACAATTTCAGGGCGAAAAATATGTCTTCCATGGCCTTCGCTATGTACCAGTTTACAAAGGGCGAAGGCCGACTTAATACTACGCAAGACCTCTTCACGCAGGCGGAATACTTCGCGGAGGAAGCTAATCGGTTGTACAAGATCGTGCGGCAGTTTTCATATCAGGTAACTTTATAATCGACAAATTTAAATGAAAAACTTAACTTTTTAGAATTAGGTAAGTAGTTAACCCAAGAAAGTGTTGTTTTGCCTATATATACATCATTATCGTCATAGATTCAGCTCTCGTCTATTTTGAATGCCGCTGTAGGTTCTGGCTCAGGAACCACAGTGGTGGGAAAGTGGATGGGAATATCCCGGATATATACATCATTAACAGTGTTTCCGTACTTTTTACTCCCTTTAAGGATGAATTTTATCTTGAAATGTTATCTTATCTCACGTAAACACCATAAAAATACCCCCTTTTTTAGCTTTCTAGGATCAAGGGCTGGGTGGTGATGAGTCAGTAAGGAACTAATCAGTCAGAACTTTGAGTTTTATAAATATATATTATGTATATAGATAATTACTGACAGTGATTGCATTTGACTGCGACAACCACTTTGGGAGAAATGTATTGCGGGGTTCTTATACTGTTTTGCATTATTGGTTTATATAGTCTAATAACTTCCAACATCGAAAATATAAGAAAAAAACATTTTCTATAGGGCTACTCATTGAGCCTATTTTAACTGAGCAATATTGATGATATTGCGGATCAGTGATAATCATTTTTATTTTAGGCGTTCTAGTTCCTACTTTCCTACTAGGTATACCTAATTAATGCCAATTATATACATTTTACATATTTCAGGTTCCAGCAGGGACTATGAAAAAAGAACTGTTAGAACATTTGGACAAAGTGCCTACGTACGTTCAACAATTACAATTTACTGTAAAAGAACCTACGGTTGGTAGAGCGGCCACTTTTAGCAAAGTAGACAACGTTATTCAGGAGACCAAAAATCTTATGAACGTCATAAGCAAAGTGGTCACTACGTGCTTCGACTGCGCAAACAAGGTAAATATTCAAATTTTAAACATATTATTCTTAATATTCTTTATTATCGAATTTCCTTCTCTTATCAATTGACTCACGGCACTATCAATGCTTAGTATTACCTACTTTTAGAAACCCTAAAGACTTTAGTGCATTGGAACAAAATGTTCCTTAGGTACCTTTGCCGAGGGAGACCAGTTTGGGAGTTAAAAGGCACCAGAGTGTTGCACCTGTTAAGTACTTCAAATATTCTTCTTCATTCGTGGTTGTTAGAATTTCGGGAAACGGGTGATACAACGTGATCTCAGTTTCGATGTTTATTTATTGTTTGCCTTAACTATAATACTTACTTGATATAAAAAAAAATACTTGGTTCTCCAAATGCTCTCATAAAGGCTCAAAATATGCGAACAATAAAAAAACATTTTAGTGCATTAGTAAAATTTAGATTTGATACTAGTTAAAATAGGATATTATGGGAATCCCTTTTTGTTGTTCCTTTTTGATAAATCAATTGTTTTATTTGTTTTTACTTTTGTTCTTTTCACCATGCACCGGTTACCTCCAGGGTCTTATACCGTTGGAGAAAGCAATAAACAAATCATCAGCGAACACAAGGGACGACTCGGTCTGCCTCTCATATATCTTACATAATAAATAGATGTCATACATTCCATGAACCTATGTGATATTCTGTATGTCAATGTGGTAGACCCAGCATGTTCTGTCATCGTGCACAACCGTCGTAGCAAGATCAGCGACCGTTGAGCTCATCGCTAACTGTACTGTTTTCAATGCCATATTGTGTACAGGTTCAGTTATGTACGCTAGACTGCACCACTCGATGTGCGCTATAATACAACTGATCAACTCCTTCTTCATGTTTCTTTGCCTTCTTTCAGTTAAGTATTTTTGTTTTCTATTTTGTTATATTTTATTTCATATTTGCAGTTTTCCCTGTGTATGCCTGAGAGGGTTCCAATGCATTGGAAGCCAAATTTGAGAAAAGCATCCACATTTAAAAGTGAAAATAGTGTCTTGAATGGTTGATACAATAGGTACAATATTTTGTGGTTTATAAGGACTGATGCTCTTGAAGTGTTTTCGTACTAACAGTTTTTAATGGTGGTTTTGATTAGTGTAGATTTGTTTTGATGGTGTATTAATAGCTAAATTTCTAAGTGTTGTCGGTGTGGTGTTGCAATGACTATTAGAATAGTATGTGTGGTATTGGATACTCTGGCTAATTTAAAATATAACTCCAACCTAGTTCTTGTTAACCCCAACCTAAATAACGAGCATTTCTAAAATTACCTACCTATTTATCCACTTGAGCTTATCTGTGGTTTGTATTACTTATACAAGATTTCTCCTATCTGTTGAAAAATGCATGGAGATTCACCAATTGTCCCTGGAGTTTCTTTTAATTGCAACAGAGTCGATTGTGCTATGATCGCTAAAACAAAAACTAATTCGAAGGCTTTCGGTGTTCACGTAAGCAGGTAGGTAGTTAGGAGCGCGGTGTGACCGAAAATCTTCGAGTGTATCGAGGTTCTGTGTCTGAGTGTGTGCTTTTGTGTGTCTCCAGTACAAACTGGACTTCACTGGTCTGTCGGCGGGCGCGGGCGGCGGACGCATGGCGGCGCGGGACGAGGAGGCGGGCGGCGGCGGCGGCGGGGACGCCAAGCCGGGGGGGTCTACGTCAGACACGGCCATGTGACAGTACGGCATGGGCCGGCGCGGCAAGGGCGACGCGCGCCGGACCAGGGTCAGCTTCCTCTTGTTTTAAAAAGTCAACGTCTTTTTAAAACTTCCAATCGCCCTGCGCCGACTCGACGGAGCGGGACAAAGTGCATAGTTTTATGCAACATCTATGGGTAACTGGGTGACAATTAGCGCCTACATACATTGTTTAGGGATTATATAGCTAATCGTCATTGTAGTTACTACTAAAGTTGGTTGATTATAATAAAAATGTGCACTTTTCCATGCTCTTGTCTGTGTACCACAGGTATCCAGCGTCTACGCGACACTCCGTAGATGCTAATGCGTGTGGTGCTAAAACTCGGTTTTATGCTATTAATACATAGAATAACCGGCATACAGTGCCGTTATTGTGTGGATTGTAGCAAATTTTAATATTAATAAGATGGACAGTACGATAGTAAAGTAAATATAAGCATCTGAGCACTTGCGACACAAATCTGACAAAGTAAACCAAATGCGGTATACAATAGAGTCGCAATGAAAACTCACAAGTGATAAACAATTTGATGAATAAAATGACATTGTACAATAATTAATTCTTACACTTTAATACATACAGCACATATTACCTACCTTTTAAGTAAATTAATATTTTGAACCTTGTGGTTTGTACTACCCTTACCAGCATACCCAACCACCTATTGTAACTCCTAATCAATGTGTGTACCAACCTTGTATTTTTTTGTTGTGAAATTTCAGTGTTTTATGATATTCCTCGTATCCTTTTTTTATTTTCTTCACTAATTTCAGTCAGCGATTTAGTCAGCACGACCGTCCTTGATGCTTGAATGTTTATTTTTTTGGCATTTATGTATATTTCCAAACAACATACAGTGACATAACATTTCTATCGACTACACCTATATTTTTATTGAACAGTCGCCACATAATCGTTCGTGGATATATTTTTCTCTGGTCTGCATGTTTGTCAAACGGGAAATATTATACATTATAATATTATAGATGTGTGTTGCATGTGTGTACAGTGATTTGATGTCGTACCTTCATCTCTTCCGATTGAGGATGTTTGTTTTTAAATCGATTGGAAATTGACTCTGATGGCCTAGGGCCCCCTATCGCCCGGAACTCTGTGTGTTATAGACCTGAATATTTTTTTGTACCTACGCTGAGACCGACGCCCTAAAGCTATCGTGCTTCGTAAGCATGCCTGAGCAGTCGTATCCATACAATAAAAAAAAATGACAGGCGACACTCTTGCATGTATGTGTACCCAATAATTTGGCAAAGCAATATATCTAGTTGATATAGCATGTTACGGTACCTGGTAATCAAAGACGCTTACATTTACATATATATTATATTATTAAACAAATATACAATAATATCAGGCAATAATAAACATTGGACATATCATAATCATGTACTCGAATACTTGTATCTGTAAGTAATTAGTCAGTAAAGGAATTATTTAGTGAACACAGTTCTACGTAGGTAGGTATTAGTGTTAAGACGAGCCCTATCGATTGGCACACAATAATAATTAAACGGCCTAAAGCTTGGTTTCCTATCTAGTTTGGTAAGCGGGCTGGTTATGTTCCTCGTGATTTTTAAATATTCTTTGGCATATCATCGCAAGTGATATCTGTCTCTGGGGGTGATTTCTCGGGACATATCGCATTCGATATATTGACGAGTCGAGCGGCATCGTAAATAATATCACGACAATATCGCATCTCGAGAACTGACCCTCTGCTTTGTATCATAATATGAGTTGTCATATCATTTGCAGATAGCATAGGGCCGGTCTGGTTTATAACAACAGTGTTCACATCTCCTATAAACAAAATACTACTATATGGGTTCAATAATATAAATTTATTGTTGTAGAAAACTCATTAAAGCAATTCTATTACAAAATGTTAAAGATAATTATTACTTACCGTTATTATGTACCTATCTTTCTAATTTTTCATATCTTGCCTTCTTTAATATTATATGTAAGTACACAGTAATTTTAACTTTAAATAAAATAATTAGTATAACGATTATGAATATTAAAAATGTTAAGAGCTTGACAAAGCTTTATAAAAGTGTTGTGAATCGAACATTTGGCCACATTATTAATTAGTAGAGCAGTTTAGCTAGAATCGCTTCACGATTATTTCAAATACTTATGTAGATATCTCGTTTGAGTAAATCGCCGTGTGACGGCCTACCTAGACCTATATAAATCTACAATTAGGGCCGATTCCTACATTTTCTTTTAGGCACCAACAACCAATCATTTGAGATTTTATCTTTTGGAGACTTCAAATAGTATGGTTATTTTGTCCGTTGGTTAATCTAAAACGTACCCTATTCCATAGTGTTAGTCTGACTTGATATCTGTCAAAAAACTATGTAAATGAAAATAAACCTTCTTTTGTACCAATTAAGGTTTACATTTGTTTAACACCGAGGATATCATGAATGAGGCTTTGAACTCCTGAAACTAGAGAAAGTAAACTACACGTCATTCGCAGCATAATACCTGATTTCTACTAGTGAAAGATGACAAAGTCTCTGTAGTTTGCTTATAACTTGTTCCTCACTTTTTCCATTGAATTGTTTACGACTGTAAACAATACTTGTTTACGACTGTAAACAATACTTGTTTACGACTGTAAACAATACAATGGAAACTGTTTTGAAATCTTTACGCCTGGAATAAATAATTGGAAAATGTTAACTGTTATAATATTTACTTTTATATAAGGATTCATCAAGTAAAATGTTGTAATCGGTCCTAAATGTAACAGGAGGTAAAACATCGTCCCTCCCACTTTGACAATATTACTAGGCTGTTACCCAACTACACGAAGTTGCTTCAGTTAATTACAAATCTATAAATATAGGGTCAAAGAAGTTAAAATAATAAATACAGAGACAGATACGAACTGTGCCAGAGTGCCTCAAGAGTAGCGGTAGACCATGAGATATTGACTAGTATCTTATGCTACTATTAGCACATTGCCTCTCATTGTAATTTGAAGCATGCCCAGAAATATATGTAATATGTTTTATTACATACAAACGCAAAGTCATGTCCATAATGTGCAGAGATAACCCCATACTTACTTATAAAACGAAAAATTTCAAGCAAGCCTTGAAGCTAAAGTTTGTCTGACGTATATTTCTGAGCACACTTTACTGTTACATATAATTTCAATTTAATTCATTGATTCGTTCGCAACTCATATCGTCATAATTCTGGTTAGTGGATAGTAATAGTGACTTGTGATATTACAGTGTATTAAAATTTTAGTGTGTCTATTATTTTTAAAGTTTTCTTGGTAGAATATCTTAAGACGCAAGAACACCAATAAGTAGTAAAGTTTTATATTTTAAGAATAGTTTTAACTCAGATATTGAACGAATAAACTAAGAATGTGGGGTTCGATAAATGTCGTTGTGTTAATAAATAATCAGATATTTTAGCAGAGGTCATATAGAAAGAGATATTTTTAGATTAGCAACAGGAACACGCGAGCTTCCTGATGTCTAAAACTGTTTACTTTTGTTGACTACGTTAAATTATGGTGGCCTGAGACATGTGTGATACGGGTTTATGCGTGTCATTTATGTTTTTAAGGCTAGGGTTGTTCCAGTTAAAACACATATTTTCAAGACGCATAACATCCGAAGGGTAATATACCTCCCTCCCCTCCCCTCCCCCTCACCTTACCGTATTACTAACTGTAGGAGAATTCACGAATACTCAAAGAAGTGCTTTCCCAAAATCTCTCAGGTGAATTTCCCCGGAATTAGATGAAAATGCCTGGGCGCGCTTTGTCAAACAATATTTTAAAGGGTTACTACTAGCCATTCAGTTACAATTGGAAACGTTATATAATTTTCAGAGGTAATCAGTAGTTACAGAAATGTTAATACAGTTCAAAAGCATAGAGAACATAAATAATCACAACTTGTCTAAGGGTTTGCTTTGACACTAGTCATTTCACGCAACTCGCAGCCGTAACACACATGACTTCGTTCACCGTACATTAAAAACGCCCCCACATGAAAGTGAGGTTCACACGCTAGCAAAAAAAATAACATGTACCTAGTCTAGATAGATACTTTACGTCATTAGGTAGTCGAGTGAATATTTTTAGAATTTCGGTTTTAGGAGCTAAGTTATTTATATTAAACTCTCGCAATGTAAAAATATAACCCTGAAGGAATGAAACCCCGAATGACTTAATGTACATAATAATAATTTTTGATAGAATACTTCATTAAAAAATATTAGTCTACAATCACGAATCGTCGAAATTTAAATAGTTCGTTACCGAAGTTTAATGAAAATATTAATTTTATTAAGTGTTTTAATATTACAGATGTATCGTCAACCTGTTGTGATTGTTATATTTGAAGTTGCATTTCATTATTAATAATTAGATGTATATTTTCCATAGTGCTGCCAAATATATTTCTTAATAATATTAGGTGTAGTGGAAATTGTTTACATAAACATGGGATTTTTTGAGATTGTACGTGGATATATAGTTCGTATTTTAATGTGAAATGAGGATTGTATAACAGTGTATCACGTATGTCACGAAATATATTACGTTCTTATTATGACTCTCTATTTTATTTCCTTCTTTTCCCGATACTACTTGTTAGTAGTAACGTTAACGAGGATATCCTTTATTTCTATGCATTTCACTGGATAGTGAAATTATTATTTGTATTCTTCAACCGTCTTCTCGTCGGTCCCTATTCCTATTACATCTCTCACAGTCAAGTGGAATAAAGGTCACGACTTTAATGAACAAAATTAGTTAAAGGGGGCGCTTTTTTGTTAATTCAGTCTCACTATAACGATTAATGCCAAGATGTCAAAAATAGCTCATACAGTGCGTGGGATTTTAAAACTGAATGTTAATAGTGATAATTCTGATACTACATTGCCATATAATTAATTACGCAAATAACCATTGATTACATCATGAAAAGCGTCCAGAAATTATAACTAAATATTGTTCACGCGCCTTTATACTCGGTGAACAATATTGAGTTAACCATTATCATCTATTGATTTTCTCAGTGGTAAACATGAGCCCCATTTATAGTCCTTGCTTTATGAAATAGCCAAGAGAAAACCTTGTTGCATAGTAGTTGGGACACACTGGAAACGATTGGTGGATTTACGGATGACAGCTGACCATGCAGTAAGGACAGCAGCCAAGATATCAATGAAACAAAATGGTTCCTATATATTACGTATTTATTTATAGTTATTCAAAGGTACAATATATTACACCGTCTCATCTAATCAGCACTTGCCGAGCTTCCATCACAATACGTAGTTAGTTACTAAGCAACTGATCAATATGGTAAAATGGGTGTGAACCCTACAAGTATAAAATTAAGCATAACTTACTACTATGGTTCCTAACCTTATTATTTCGGAAGTCAATACTGTAGAACAATAAAAAAAATAATACAAAAACAAAATGCGCAATGACTTACTGATTCAGATTTCTTTTATATTTCCATTGAGTGAATAATAACAATTATGCGGATTTTAAATAAATATAGTTAATCTCTCATGTCAATTTATACACTCCTACTTACTAAAGGAGCCACTTGTGAGGCCTTGTCATACACACACGGTATTTACATGAAACGAACCGTAAATTAGAATCTCCAACGATTTGTGAGTAGTTATCTAATAATCGTAAACAAAATGTGATATTGAAATACATATATCATTCAGCTTAGTACACAGATTAATCGATATCATATTATATTTGATACAATAATTAAACAATTAGGAAATTCAAAGTTAAATAGGAATAAGTAAATGCAACCTCTCCTGCACTCCGATTATGTTGTAATGTTTTTACAATAAAATATATTTCATGCCGTTTAATATCAGAAAGTGCAAAATACACACGTAACAACAAATTCAGAGTGCTAACAACGATACTTGCAAACGTTACCAGTCACACTTGCACCAAGCCGGTAAAACCCGATAGTTCTAAAGTACTGTGACGTGGAAATTATATACCCTGCCCTCTTAGCAAAGCGCTCCAAGAAAGAAATGACACGCATTACGATACGTTGAAAAAAGCAAAAAACGCACTTAGCCTTTCATGACTTAGCCAATCACAGCGCGTATTATTGTCGTTTCGTTCTTGACGTGCCTCCTAGAGTTTCTAGTAGAACGATAAGTAAAATACATGACGTCACACGGTATCAATAGTACTATCAAAAATTCACCGGACCTGGTGTCAACTCGTTTCCTTATGAAAAATACGTATTTTAATAATTTAAAAGATCTCTAGTATCTGTCATCGGAATGCTAACCGCTAGCTAAAGCTAAATCTATGTCACAACTGACTATGAGCATACGTCAAATCACTATTCAGAAGAATTTACACACTTATCACTGCACACAATAGAGTTCAATTTACTTTGAGCGAAGCTATTCTAGAACACACGTTTAGTTACAATTTGAAAATCTCGACGAGTCGGCTACTAATTTATTATAATCAGCTAGAATATTATGAGTATGCGAATGAATAATTATTTATGTAAATGGTGTTAAAAATTACTGTGGATCAATTACTGTTTGTTGGACACTACGTATAACAATACTGTTAAATTGTCTTGAGAGTTGAAAAGTCACATCCTATATTTAATGTCTAACCGTAACAGGAAAGTAGCCGAATCTCGATATAATCATTGTGACCGTAAGTCTGACTTTAATACGTCTACCGTCACGTATGCACCAAAAAGCCGAAACGCTATTTTACAATTGAATGAAAAATTCATATGAAAAATACCAGTTAATAATATGTATAGTCTGAAACTACGATCACATCTTAGTATATTTAGATTCAAACGTCTATAACAGCATGCCGAACAAATGTTACAATGGAGTTGTCAGAAATATATTAACGAGAAAATCTTTTAACTCCCCCTGCTGTAGACAAATAGTAGTAGTTTGTTATATAACTCAAAGAGTATATTATTGCCTTATTTATAATCTATTCTAGGCAACTTCAAAGAAGTGTTAATACCTATTTGGCAACAAACTGGACGCGAGTATGTCATAAGTTGAGACAGTTTAGCGTTTGGTCGTGTACAAAAAATATACTGTACCAAAAAAGTTTTAAAGTCGAATACATTTAGGCCCTTCTTAAAGTAAATTTATTAAATGCTTCGTCATGGAATAATAATATAAATACAAAGTAAATTCGTAAAAATACAAGTACAGTTTCCCGCGATTTGAATAGAAAAAAAAACAAGTCTCGTCTATCGTTGTTTATTTCACTTAAGATTTATAATAAGTAAGTAATTTTATAATAAAGATTACGTTAGTGACTGATTTGTTGGTATGCGAGTTCCTTCCATTTTAACTAGTGATGCCACTAGCCACGCTTTTAAATGACCAATCTGAAAATTACGTATACATATATTATCAAAACTGGTTCATTGCGAACATTAAAATTAAAAATTGTACAAATAATAAATCATATATAGGTACTTTTGAAAAGAAATAATGTTTTTTAACTTAACATAGTATATTTACAGCACACGCGATAATTATTATAATAGGATAGGTTATTACAGGATAGAAAGCGATACAAGAATACGAATAAAGATAGATTAGGTAGGAGACACGAACAGTGCGCTCGCGCATAACGTTTTAGTTGAAATGTTACACACAATCGGCGTGTTGTTACACGTTGTTATATTATTCACAACAGAGCATGGCACTGTATAGTAAACGCAGACTACCGCACATTCATATAAACGCGCCTTCACGCGCCACATCACCGAGAGGAAACACACAAGCCCAAATATTATTATGTTTTTGTTTTTAAAACGATATGTACACAATAAAATGTTTTATATGTTTTGTTTACAACATACAATAAGAGAAAAGTAAAGTAGGTATACAATACGATATAATAATCGATCTCCATCATTCGGCGCGAGGTCGTGTCGTAAATTGTGACAATTTAAAAAATAATATATCTTGCGAGAAGATAATTTTAACAGACCTTTTTGCCTCGCGATGAGTCGTCATTTTAGTAAAAGTGTCGTGCACGGATGTTAGTCACGTGACATTACGGTGGGCGCTCGGAGGACACTCGGGCATTCATAATTTAGAACAAACCTTTCTTTTTCTTGTCCTTCTTTTCTTTACCGTCCATTGTTCTGAAAACAGAAGATAAATAGTTAGTAATATATTGAGATATTGTTTGAGTATAATGAAATAATCACATACATACATACACTTCACGCCTGTCTCCCAGAGGGGTAGGCAGAGACTACAGATCTCCATTTGTCACGATCCTGACATACCCCTTTAGCT
>SJJU01001169.1:0-61793 GCA_012932125.1 Conopomorpha cramerella | reverse complement strand
CGTTTCGACGCAGTTGCATGCGTCGTGGTCACGAGTGGACTGGAGTGCGGCGGCTGCGACGTTCCCTGGTTTTTTTTCTTTTGTTTAGAAAATACAATCATCATCATCAGCGCAAACTTATTCACCGGCGGACATAGGCCTCTCCAATTGCACAGAAAATAATAAGTTATGTCCAAGTCTGTGTCTAAACAGTTCGTATATTCTTAAAAAACCAAAAGTAAAAAAATAAAACAATGTTCGTTACATTACATTTGGCGGATGTTGATGAACTTTCACGCTAATATCTTAATTCTCATAGACGCAGTGTTAAATCACAACGTTATGTTTGTTTTAAAACTAAGCCAAGTGGCTGCTCATCAACATTAAAACGTGTTAGCACTTAGATTCATCACAACAGCTCTCGAGTGAGAGAATGCGCCTGAATGTCTGTGGAAGTTTGTTAAGGATACTGTAGTGTGGATACGACGCGAACTTTCTTTTACTTATTTTATTTCTCATGAGGCAGACGTGACTGATACTATAACAGTATCTGGCCCGGCGTATCCTAGCTTGGGGTTCGTGACCATGTGTGAAATGTGCAGGGATATTATTATTATGGGTACAGTTTAATCTCACAGCAAAAAAGTCGAAGTGAACCTAAATTTTAATAAATTATGTACTAACTTTACATCAAATCAATACAAAATGAGCATCTGTAGCAAAATTTAGCTTGTTTTTTGTAGTGCAGTTTAGTAATTTTTATGTAGTTACAGTTTATTCTTTTCCTATTATTATTAAAAACCAAAATGAAATTTATGAAATGTAATATTGACAATCGTTGTTGGTCTAATCTTACTGTTAAATCGAATGATACACAGGTAAAAGCGATATATTAAAAAATACAATCATAGTCTATCTTCGGTCAATTGCAAAATTAATATTTGTAGAACTTAATATTGACAATAATAATAATTTATTTCCTATAGTAAAAAAGTCTATTATCACTAAACGGCATGAATACATGTATAGTATAAAACAAAGTCGCCTCCAGCTGTTTGCCCCTATGTATGTTTAATCTTTAAAACTACGCAATAGATTATGAAGCGGTTTTCTTTAGTAGATAGAGTGATTCTTGAAGAAGGTTTATGTGTTATAATACATGTATATAATAGCATAGAAACATTGCAAATAATGTGTATTGACAAAAAAAACCTTGCCGGGTCAGCTAGAAACCAATAAAACAGTAAAATAATCTTATCCATATTAGCCTGACGTGCATCAAGAAGGCTAAGTGCGGTATAAGTAATTATTACACAATAACGCATTCCCGGAACACTGCTGAATACAGGCCTTCCTGTTCCGAATAGAGCACCTCCTGTGGGACATGCACTTTGGACAGCGTACAAAAACCAGTCTAATCTGAGCTCTCGTTTGTATGAGATTCCATTGCAAGGTATGAATGACGTATATCTAAGTTCGGATGATGCGCACTTGTGTATTTGGACGATTTGATACCCGGCGATAGATTTATGTTCCGACACATGCGAATGTGTGAAGCACGTGTGAAGTTCCTTCCAATGAATAGTGTTTCGTTTTGCAATTTTATTGCTTTTTCTGTGTCACTGGATGATGCCCCTTTCAATAAGAAATAAAAACACGACATTGTCCATAAGAATATTCAGTATTCAGTTAATACAAGGTACATTTTTATATCTGCAAAACTGAAAAAATAGGATTTTTGTGAATCATAATGAGACTTACCATTGTCACTTTGATATTATTTCATACATTTTTTTAAAAGGCTATCCAAAGGTGCCTATTCACTCACTAATTATCGAAAATTTTAGACCAAATATTATTTTTAAGTGCCTGTTTTTATCTAAAAAATGGTTTCTACAACGTCAGTGAGATGCCATGTTGACTGTATTTTACTTTACCACATTAAACACGCTGATTATAAATTATAATTATGAAGTAGGTATTACCAATTAAACACTTCACTTTAATTTAGAAACTGATAAAAATATACATTTATTATTTCTCAGAAAACGTTGCAAAACTTTACTAATTCTCATAAACTTTTAATTCAAAGAACACCACAAACTACAGGAGCAGTCCAGCTGTGACCTCTCACAGTTTGAGTCTCAAGTGTGCATAATTTCCAGTAACTCGGTCACTCCATAATGACTTCGCTACTATTTTAGGGTTCCGTGCCCAAATAATAAAACAAGACCTTATTTATTTAGACTCGGCCGTCTCTCTGTCCGTCTGTCACAACATAAAGACTGTAATCATTTTTGTTATTATCGTTCAGCCGCTTGAAATATTCACAAAATATTGACGTAGTTTTACATGCACTTTCTTTTCTTAATTTTAATAATTAAATATTCTATTATAAAGAAAACAAATATTTTAGCGGATGACAAACACAGTAGACACGATTTAGTTGCGTTTTTATACGGTACGGAACCCATCGCGCGCTCGACCTACTCGGACTTGGCCGGTATTTTTTGTATTATAGGAAGAAGCACTTGAACGCCATAGGAAATGACACTCTCGCTAATAACTAATAACTATTCCAAGTAAACATCATAAAAAAATAGCACGTTCTGATACTTAAGCGAAGGAGACACTTAAGCGAGTTGTTTTTCTATTAAGTTCCTTCAGCACATGGCCAGCACTTTACGCTTTAGCTTTTATCGTAAAAAAAAACTTTAGCGTGGAACTGTTGAAAGTTTGTGCGACTGAAAATTTAATTTCTTTTACCTTTATGTGTTTATGATAGAATAGTGGCCATGAGGTGCGTCTCAAGTAAAGTTATTATGAAAGAATTTGTTGAAAACAAAAAGTTTATTAACGGTACCTGCCCACTTAAATTCCTTAAGGCAGAAAGTTCAATTCTTTTACTGTACTATTTAATTAGTGAAGTGAAATTAATAGATTATGAAATTATGTTTGGTAATAAGGGTTTATTTTTTCTCCTCAGCTATTTTGCTTATTTAGATAGACTTCCTCAATAAACACTGCAATTAATCGTAGACATTTACTCAGTAAATGCCTCTTCGAGCTTGAAAGATGTGATTGTAAAAATTTTAGGTAACTAAGCAAAATTAATTAAAATAATTTCAATAGTTTTCAAACATGGACAAGATACTTTTTACGCAGGTTATTATTAATACTTCATTAAATTTATTTTTTTATGAACACAATGAAAAAGCGTTTGACCACCATACTGCCTGATATTAAGTAGCGATGTGTTCTGTGATGGAGCACACGACTTACTCATTACTTACCTATTCTGGTCTTTACTGTCATCTTTAGAAAATGCGTAAAATTCAATAAATATTAAAGTCAAAATGAAACTTTACGTACGGAAACTACACCTTTGTTCGTTTGACGTCGGAAATATATTTACATTGTAATATCTTTATTAGTTCGCCTCCGAAACCATATTCAAAATTACAATATTATTCATATTTAGACAACACATGCTCGAAAGCCCCACACCCAAGTTTTAATCAACTCAGGAGCAGTACCAAAACAATTTTCAATCCGTTTTCTCGGCACAAAGGGCAATCTCTTATTACATTGTATCGCAGCTTTGCAAGTCTGTTACTTTGTAACCACTCTAATACTCCACCCCAAAACTTCCACTGTTTTGACCTGAGGCTAGCCAGTTGTTCATTTACGTATGTACCTCATCCACCCAAAACTATTCGAACGTGGATATTCAAAGAGATACAAAGAACTTATTCTTGCGTGAACTAAATCAAAACAGTTGATACTCTCATCGAAGAAAGGATTATCTGCGAAAATAAAAGAACACATACAGAGTATAAAAGATGTTAGTATTCGAAAAGGTTTGCGTCAACAGGATTTAATAGATGTATAGGGACTAATATTGTCTGGAGGCTACTAAGAAGCTCTGGTATCCACAAATAAGAGCCAACTTACCCAAAATGTGATACTATATTGAAGCCTCGCCTAAGGGCAAGCGTTCCTTTATTAAACAAGTTAACAATTCACTCAGACAGTACCGTCTTGTTTTGTCTAACGTCGACCTTTTTATGGCAAGGGTTTGCGGGAGTTATGTCGATGATTTTTTGTTGTTAACTTTACTTAGGATCGGCGAATTTATTATTGACATAGTTGGATGTTTCGGTGGTGGATTGAGCAAAAAATGTTTGGGGCAAAAGTTATTATTCTTAAGAATCTTAAATATTAGAAGAATTCATTATAAAAAAATACCAATCTTTGGACAATATAAGTATACACACAAAGTACACGCAAAAGAAAGTCTTATAGAATATTTCTTTAAATTTTCCTTCGACAGTACTTGTTTGTTTCCATCACAGCAAATAAAGCAACATTTCTGCAAGAAATCTCGGCAAACTCCATCGTCTCATATCATATTCATTAGATTTCATTTGTCAGCCTCCACTGCGTTCGAATGAATTATTCACATCGCACAGCCCATTTGTTTATAGTCATTGGGAACTATCTTTTTATGGGCATATTTACTCAAAGGAACCATGAAAATATTAATGAATAAATAATTCTACCAGGATTTACTTAGTAACATTTTCGTAAGTATAATATTTATAATCCCCAAAATTTTGATAGGTAAATCAAAATGAGAAATTACAATTCCTTACCTACTTATCTTGCGACAGAAAATCTTTATGAAGATGAATAGGTACTAAAGGTGTTGCGATATAATATTACCTTAGCAAATATTATCAAGGCTGAGATCATAAAATCTGTCCGTTTCAATACGACCTATATTTGTTGGGGAATAGAAAGAGAGCCGCCCAATGGTCTTTGTATCCTTTCTGTTGTCATTTGAGGGATTTTCTTCCGGCGCACACGTGTTTCAATAATCATTTGCGAAATCTTTCATTCGGCTTCACCTCGCCGGTGTTCTTTGTTTTGTCTACGTAATAAATTTTCCCGGTAAAACCTTGTGATGTTAGGAGATGGGATAATATGGCGCACAGGTTGGATTTGACGCCATTTGTTTGGCTTGTCCTTTGATGGCGCAGGTTTGATGTGATTTAGCTTATGAAGAAGGAATTTTCTTACGATACTGAAGCAAATTGTTTACGAAATTCGAATTCAGTAAGATTTTCCTAGTAGATTTTACTGCTAGTCAAAATCTACTCAGAAAATCTTACCATTTTCAAATTTCGTCGGATACCGTTAAATATGTACCTATGGATATAATGATTCTAGGAATCTTATTGGAAAGTAATAACATCCAGTAGGTACATAATACTACATTGTTACTAGTTCCCCGGATTAGACATTGAATCAGACTGAACATAGCATTACTATACTTATGAACGCCTTCTACATAATTAGTAGAGACCTCGAAATTTTATTATATTTCTAATAAGAATTGTATTTCCTGCTTGATTGTAGGTACCTTCACTCTACGATCACTTCCATTTCGACCGTCATTTGAAAATGGAGGTGGTCTTTAAGGCTATTTTTGCGCAATTAGTAAAAAAAACTGCTGCCGCAAACCACCACGGGTTTTGAAAATATCTTAGAGGTGTGTACGCACAAGGTAATTTTGGGAAAAGTTAGCTAACATAACATTACACTACCCACTTCAAATAAAGTCTCACCATCTTCAAAGTAAAAGCAAAATAACAGTTTATTATTATATCCCGCCACTTGGCCTCCTCATAATAACATACGTAACTTTTATCATAGCTACAGCGGAAGAATTTAGAATCCCAAACACGTTACGTCTTCAGATGTAGTCAAAATGAGCTCAATATTGCTGTATCAAAGGGCCCTCAAGGACGACTGTCTCGGCCATGTCAAAATATTCAATCACAAAAACACTTGAGCTGTGTTGTCGATAAAACTGTACTAAGGCGGAGGTCAGTTGTAGCAAAAATTGTGTTTCTGACTATTTTGTGTGAAAACGCTTTCAAGTAGGTACGTACGCGCTAAGCTCTACTCGTCATAATATGAGATTTAAGATTTACTTCAGTGAGTGAAAATATCTTGGTATATTTCTCGGATTCCTTTCGCGAGTGGATTTGTCTTCTAATGGTACTTTATTTTGCATACGAGTAATTGGAGTTTTTTTTCTTTAGGTAGTACCTAAGTGGGGTAGGTATGTTTATATGAAAATGTATTTAGGTACTGTATGATTACCTATCTGAACGATTAAATAAAATTTGATATATATTCTTTGTACATTTGGTTCATAAAAATCAGTATAAGGTTTTTGTTCAGATAAAAATCATACAGTTGATTTCCACGATCGGGGCGGACAAGAGGTAATAATAAAAAAACTTTTTAATGAAAAAAAAAGTACAAATTCATCATCATCATCAGCCACATGACGTCCACCGCTGGTCAAGGGCCTCCCCCATTACTTACCCTCCCAGATTACTGTGATGACATCAATGTTGTCGATCGCAGTGGTGTTTTAACGCACTTTTTTGGTTTAACTCACTGAAAGCGCTGCTGCCCGTCCTCTGGAGTTTCCAGGGTCGACTCTTACGACCCCCACGACGAGGAAAGTTGGGCTGGGGTGCTGACGTATGTATTATATTCCACCACAGCTTTAAGTAAAAATTGTCCTACCACCTTCAGTCTGTCTCTATTCCACAAAAATGTATGGAACATTATGTACTTCTGGATCCAAGCTGTCACTTTTACTACTAATTTGACAGATTGGATCCTTCGCCACTAGGTAGTATAATTGTTCCGCCATTAGTAGTGGGATTTTTGGAGTATTATAACTCAATATTGACCACCGGCTATATAGGCGCTTTCGACGCAGTTACATGCGTCGTGGTCACGAGTGGACTATGCAACTGCGTCGAAACATCGAGTAAAATAGGAAAGGTAAGCTCGAGCTTGTCTTTGATTATATTCGCGCCTATATACTGTGGACAATATTGAGTCGTCAATTAAAAACAAATACTTAGTACCGCCTTGTATATAAAAATACCAGAGTAAAATTTTTACCATCATCAAAATAAGTTTAAATGAACGTAATATTCCAAATCTTGATACGCAAATAATACGGTCTACACAATTTATAGCAAATTAACCCAATAAACTCTAAATAAGTCCTATTAAGCAACAGCCTATGCCTACCCCGTAAAGAAATATCGGGCTTCGTGAGCTGAGTAGAAAATTATTTACCAAATTAGGTACAGTTCTACTAAGCTCGATTTAATTGAGAGACCCGCCCATTGCGAGGTTTAGGCTGACTTAAACTGCGTACCTATTTTGTAAAATATTTACTACGCATCGCTGTTTACAGTGGAGGAAAACTTCGTAAGGAAGCCCTCATAGGAGAAGTTATGTGAACCCTGTAATGGCGATGAATGTTCTATTTCACGTTGGATTAATTACGCTATTTGGTTTTTGGGCAACAAACATAGACTGTACGAGCGAGATAGCATGATACTCGATGTGAAGACATAGGCTCATATTCCAAATGTCCCCAAATACAGGCCCCGGACCATGAGGCCTTAAAGTAATATTGCTTGCGATGTGTGACAGTAGCGGTGTTACACCACTCGTCTGGCGTCATGCAACGAGAAACATATTATGTGGACAACTATAGGCTGATAATGATGATGATGATGATGAACCATAAAACATTCTACTTTGGAGACTGCAAGTTATCTTGCTCCTACAGTTCTTAAATTTTCAGGGCCAAACCCTTATAACTAAGCAGAAGCCACATTGCGATACATGTGAGTCGGATGATACCTAAAACCACATAGACGTTTTCATCGAAGAAATTTGCCTAGAAGCAGCTCAGGGCAAAGAACCAGCACCGAGAGTCTATAAGAGAGGTTTGATACATGCCTCAAATCAAGGATGGGATCTGGCTGCAAAAAACCCTTACCTCCATTTAAAAGTAAGCAGGGTCATATATACAGAATGCGAAACAAAATTGCAAATGTGACGAAAATAAATACACACAATCCAAACGAAGAAGCTGTAGAAGAAACCGAAGAATTGTGGCCCTTTGTGGCAACCTGGCATTCCTCCCTGGCAATAACATCATAGAAGGTTGGAACTACATTAAGCAAGAAATTGAAGGATGTCAAGAACTTGAAAAGTTTAAAAAATATTTTGCGGCGTATTGGATGAGGCCTGAGATGCAAAAAATGTGGTGTGTATACGGCGAACAACACCGAACCAACAACTTGCTCGAAGGGTGGCACCATAATATCAACAATATGGTAAATAAAAATCAAACATGTGAAGAAAATAAATACAGACAATCCAAACGAGGTTGAGGTACCGGGGCAGTTCGAGAAATTTCTTCTGGCTGATTACCAGGAAGGTAATAACCGAATTCTAGTGTTCTGCTCTGCTGAGGGCAAAGAACTAATGGCCCAACACAGGAATTTTTTCATGGACGGTACATTCAAATTCTGTCCTCAACCTTTTACACAAATGTTTACTATACATGCCGACATTGGCAGCAACACAAGCTCCACGAACATCGTGCCTCTTGTCTACGCATTTATGACGGGCCGATGTAAGCTATCTTACGAGATTTTATTCTCTCTAATAAAATCTCAGATTCCATAGTGGGATCCGGCTAAAGTTATGATAGATTTTGAGGAAGCAACAATCAAGGCTCTGTTTTCATTTGCAGATACTATCAATGTGAAAGGTTGTCACTATCACTTCACGAACAGCCTTTTTCGAAAGGCTAGCAAATTGGGTCTAACTTCAAAAAAAGGCCGCGGCTGTAGAAGAAACCGAAGAATTGTGGCCCTTTGTGGCAACCTGGCATTCCTCCCTGGCAATAACATCATAGAAGGTTGGAACTACATTAAGCAAGAAATGGAAGGATGTCAAGAACTTGAAAAGTTCAAAAAATATTTTGCGGCGTATTGGATGAGGCCTGAGTTGCAAAAAATGTGGTGTGTATACGGCGAACAACACCGAACCAACAACTTGCTCGAAGGGTGGCACCATAATATCAACAATATGGTAAATAAAAATCAAACTAATTTGTTGCAACTGCTCCATATCTTGTAATGACTGATGCCACTTCGTAAAAGTACAAATCAAGCACACATTTATGAAAAATTATGGTGAAATCCTCCCAACCAACACGGCGAAAGATATCCAAAGAGAAGGATGACGAAATCCTTAATAACCAAATGCAGTTAATATCGGGCCAAATAACCGTGGGTCATTTCTTAGAGAAACTGCGTTGACAGCTAAGTATTTACAGTACGACAGTTAGGTATTCTTTAAACGGCAGGTAGATTACCGGTAAAATGGGGTAACTCGAGTAATTTTTTTTTGAGGACAAATTATGATGAATCATTTCGAATATACGTGTACGATTTTATTTTTTCATTGTTATAAATCATGTGAGTTTTTTTTACATTGTGTAGTCTTTCAGGTCCGCAATCGTAATCGATAAGTAGTAGCTAAGGTATAATTAAAAATAGCCGGGTAAGGTATAATTAATAATAATTAAAATTATGCTTTTATTTAAAATAGAAGTTTAAATATTTCATTTTGAAATTCTTTACCAAATTCTTAAAATAAAGAGCGTTCTATATTAACATGTATACCAACGCCAATATATTTTTTAAAACAATGAAAAAAATCGGCTTTTTTTTCCTTTTTTAGGTGTACTTCAGTAGAAGCTATACCTGATTTCTCACCTCCATTTACCAATTGATAAGAAATGTACTTATCAACGTGTTTATTATTTCTGCTACCCTGGTAGAAATACAACGAAATATTTTCTGAATGCTAAGTTTTTTTACCTCTAGTGCTTTTTGCACACTCGAAAATTTTGCAAGTCCCAATAGGTACTTAATAGTGTGAAATGGACCTAGTGATAAGAAAACGTATCATTAGTTCCATTACAAAACAGTACCATAAACATTGGAACCAGTGATAAGTTTTTTTAACAGTAGTTCCATCATGGT
Source organism: Conopomorpha cramerella (assembly GCA_012932125.1). Classification (NCBI taxonomy): domain Eukaryota; kingdom Metazoa; phylum Arthropoda; class Insecta; order Lepidoptera; family Gracillariidae; genus Conopomorpha; species Conopomorpha cramerella. Next base: position 51,864 of record SJJU01001169.1, on the reverse strand, counting down.
ACAAATCATGGAACTACTGTCAACGAAGGACTAAAAGACCTCATGGTACGGGGGCTGATCTCTGCTCAAGTAACGTCTGTTTCGTTCTAATCCTGTTTGTGTAAACGAGACAAACTATGCTCAAGGTATATCTCAGGATTATGTTTCAGTATATTGGCCGTAGTCCGTCAAACATTCTTTATTGTTTTGAAGTGACTAACTACTTGAGAGTGGTCTAAATTTCAGTACTCTACAGAAGCGAATAAAAAAGCAACCCCCGGTTTCTAGAGGCTTAACACATTGGCGGACAGTAAAAAACACAAAAGATTTTTTATTGTTATGACGGCTATAGCCGTTCACTGTCCGGGAAAGAGTTAAAAACAAAGATTATTATCAGCGCTCGTTACAGGCTGCTAATCAAAAGAGGTTATAAAAAGACGAGCGAATTTAATTGAAACCAAGTTTGGATGCAACTCTTTTTGATTATCTAATGAAGGTACTGTAAAACGAAATTCGCTCACATTTTACGATCATTGCTAATCATAGCGTACTGATTAACTGTTTTGGTTGTATTGTCAAATAGATTTTTCCTCTATTTTTGATTCGCCCGTTTCGATGTCCAACTGGCCCAACTGCTGAGCATTTGTCCCCTTCCTTATTTTAAGCCACTCGTTGCCACATAATTTAAGGCGATTTAATTTTACTCATAATATCAGTGAAAATAAATCGCGCCAGAAAAACGGTAAATCGGTAACAAATACCGGTGCAAACGTACTCGGGAATTGCTGCTTTCTTTGCAGCATGTTGTTTTTATCATGCTTGGCCTATAAATGGCCCATAATTAATATCTGAAGTAATAAATTGTGACTGAGTTATAAAGCTATAAATAAATGGACCATTAAGCAATAAAATTATTATGTCAACGGGATCCCGGAGCTGCAGGGCGAAATTGTTTATTCCAGAATATGATTCTGGACATTTTTATTGCCACAGTTTTGTATTATGTAACTTGTTCCTTACTTACTTATACTCCTTCAGGGTCAGAACAATTTGTTTTAAGTATTGTATATTTAGTGCTAAAGTTAGAAAGTTTAAGGGACTAATGTCGGTCTATAAACTAAATGAAATTCGATATCGAGATTGATTGATTTTATGCTCCGAATATCAAACAGTTAATGTACAAAATACCTAACTTTTGTTCATGAAATATTTCTTTGATAATTAGTAAAATGCTGTTTTTTTGGGACACTATATACATATTATTTACATTATAATATACAATTTTACACTTGGTGAACCGTGGGCATCATGCTTAATTCCTCCGCGTGTGTGTGTGTGTTTTATGAAAAAACGGCGTGTAAGTATTTTAAAAAGAAGCACAACTATCAGATTTATCAATCACAACAAAGGTATTTACTGAATGCTTTTATTATTTTAGAGATAGAAAGTGGTTTTAATAACTGGTCAGTCTATAATTAAGTTTGAACCAAAACGATGTTCCGGTTTTTCTCGCCTAACTCCAAACCAATTTCCCATCTCCGCTTACTGGCCAAACCTAATAGATCTTCATAAAAGAGCGGAAACCTATGATAGTGTTAATATCCCGGCAAGCAAGAGTTATTGGCCGTTTGCAGTTTCAAGGAAATAAATGGCTGTACAGAAACGCTGCGCTGAAACTCATAGGCTGATCAGCTGGCGTTATATTGCCGGCCGTTTTGCGTACTCGACGAGAAATGTTCGAATTTCGAATGTTCTGCTGCGTTATTTTTTCTTTTTTATGCGAATCGAGATAGCCTGTGAAAAGTGGCCAGTTAGTTCTCGGAAAGTAGTTAACAAGAGTCTCGCTTGCGTTGTCCTCAGGCAGCTATCATTAATATCTGGCCATAACATTTCATAGGGTAACCAAACGTGACCTGATGACGAATTGCCTCTATTTACGTAATTTACTCCCAATGAATTAAAAAGTTGTACTTTAAAATATGTTAATTAGGAACCTACTTACCCTTAGTAGGAGTAATATACCATTATTACATAAATATGTTGACACGATAATTATATTAATATTAAAAAAATAAATACACAAGTGCATTTATATCACTAGTTGTACAAAATAACTGACTAAGTAATTTTCAAATTACAAAGTTTCCCGGATATGACTGAAGTAGTCTTATTTTTATTAAAAGTGTGCTCTTATTAGCAGAACAAAAAAGTGTTTTAAAGCTTACAAGACACTACATTCGATAGGGAGATTTTTGTACTTTACGAGACACTGCTGGTGATAAAATGTTCTGCGAACTATTTGTGATTGCCAATACAATAATCTTCATAAGTATTTAATCGTACCGTATCTTATATTAACTAGCAACAATAAGTGAACACAAATAGTGCAATATATTAAGTAACATGAACCATAATCGAGTTACATTGTTACTAGCACAAAGCTCGTTTCCAATAAATTTATCAAGCGAAAGCACAAAATATTATCACAGAGCGAATATAAATTAATTTCGGCGGTTAATGGAGCGGAACACAATACGGGGCGTTATCACACTGGCATCCCAGTTATTTAATTTGTGCTGCACTAACTAGCTCTATGTTATAACTTTAGACAGGGAGACCGACGCGAAATACTTCTGTGTCGTGAATTTTACAGTTTGTTCAGTTTTATTGCTGTTTACAGTAATATAAAGCACATTTTTTTAATGGTAACAATTTAACAAAACTGTTCCTTTTTTAAAAGTTTCCATATCCCCCCCAATGATTTCCATATGATCATTTTGGGGGGAATCACTGCTGCCCGTCCTCTGAAGAGTACGTCGTAAGAGGCGACCGAGGGTAAAGGTTGGGCAGGGGTGGTGACACGTGTATTTTATTCGACGTCACCACACGGCTGAAAAAAGAAATATTAAGCACCTACTATTATTTTGATGTCACAAATATATTATTCTCTACATCAAAAATCGAATCAAAACAAAGTTCAGAAAGTAAGCACTTTGCTCAGCCATTTCTACATCTGTTACACAATTCAATCAGCATCAATCAACGATGAAGCTTAATAGTAAATGCTGTACTTACACGCAACAAATTTGTTTACAACACCGCTAGCGTTCTAAGTCACCACGTGACCCGTTGCGGTTACACCTTAAAGTCCCAAAATCTCAGCCGCCTCCCGCACTACATCTTTACGTGCTACGGAACATCCATTATTTGGGGCGTAGTGCTAATAAGAGGTTCAGCACTAATTACTCGACTTCAGCTCGCTTGAATACTGACATTCTTCAGTGGTTTAGGAACTTCATTGAAGCACGAAACAGCTTCTCGGGTATCGCCAGACTATGTCTACGCGGTAGAGGAAAACAGATTACTAGTTATTGAGCTACAAAGACGTTTTAGTGTTTAACACAAACGAAATACATATTTAAAATGTGATTCATGTATGAAAATATAACATGCTTTTTGTTAAGTTAACAAAATAAAATAATAAACCAAAAATACTGCCACTTGGGTTAAATACGCTTGGCGAAACGTATTTGTTATTATTTTAAGAATAGAATTGTCTATTAATTAATCGATATAAAATCAAACTGATTTCAACTCTGATAATCAATGATAACAGGATAAAATAAACCTAAACACTAGTGACGTAACTAAATTTCTAAAATTCCCACGAACCATCCTACGTCCATGGCGCCATCTTGCGGCGTGCGTCGGCAATCGGTTGTGGGTTGCGTAGGTAACCCGAGACGGCGGCGGTGGCAGCGGCGGCAGCAGTACGGAAGACCGGCGGGTATTCCGACACTTCTGCCTTGTAAATTGAGCGGTTACTTCGATAGAGACAAGGCGATTAGGTGAATGTCGAAGATTGCTCAAGTTAAAGCCTCAAGAGCGGTTGAGAAATTGTTAAGCTTAGTAAGTAAAGTTTGTATCTTACTAAGTTCTTCTTGTTGTAAATTTATAGCAACAACACCGTCTTGATATAATAACTTCGCTTTGCTGCTTTTGACTATTAATGTTAGTAATACTTCCCTTGACAGCAACCGGCTGTAGCTGTGGTAACTATAAACTTCCATTGTGTCTGGTTTACTGCCATCAAAAGTATTAATTAATATCTCATGCCTTTCAATACCAAAGAGGACAAAGCACAGACAGAACTTCTTAAGCTTTTGACGATTCTCCAGCCAATATTTAAAAATACCTTCTTTTTATACTGTTTACCTACTCTAGATCTTCTCTCTAGACTCTATCCTTTTACCGTAAGACTTGAAATTTCTAATCCTATACATCCTTACATTGTTACCATGTATACGTTTATAACAAGTGTGCTCCATCGTAGACCACATCGCTGCTTAACATTAGGCAAAATTAAGGTCAAGAGCTTGTTCATTGTGTTTAAAAAAAGTTACATAGTTGCTGTCACTTTCGTACCTATCACTTTCTAGCACGTGAAGTGTATTATAGTACAAAGTAGGTATCCTAGTTTGGTGACAGCGAATAGAATACATGTGTCACCACCCCAACCCACCTTCTCCTCTCTCGACCTTGGGGGTCGAAGAGGCGACCGAGGGAACTCTCCAGAGGATGAGCAGCAGCGGTCTCTGTGAACTGAACCAAAATACCACTGCGATCGCCAACCCACCTGCCAACCGTGGCGATTTCTGGCATTTCCTCCCAATTGATCATGGAAATTTGGGGGAAGCCCTCGTCCAGCAGTGGACGCCATGTGGCTGACGATGACGATGATCCTAGTTTCAGGTCATGAAACTTCCTGTGAGAGGGTACAATACATATACATAATAATTATTTATTTTAATTAGGCTCATAAGAAATACTTTAAGACTGAAAGCTAGCAGCTCATGGGATCAAGTTCATTTCACAGATTATAATTTGATTATCTTTATGTTCCACTAACAAGGTTCCCCGTGTAGGTATTCTCATACAAATATTCAAAAGCTATGAAATATTCAGCGCGTTTTCCGAGTCATTTAATTAAACTAAGCCTGAAAATGCTTTTAATTACCCTTCTGGTGAGTTAACTAGGAAATTTCCACGCACCTCGGTTTACAAGGGTCTTGTCGTAAATCTTCGAGGCACCGTGTCGGCTTCCCAAGAGCCTGGTGTTCAGTATACTAGAGGACTTGGAATAGGTCAACAAAACCAGTATATGATGGCCTTTTTGATTCAACAATGTCTACTATCTAAGGTACCAAGATTGGTGTACACTGTGAAGTGTAAATGTGACTTGTTGGATGAGAGGTGAGTTGAGTTGCATTGTTCGTGCTTTGATCTGAATGTCGGTACGTATGGTGGTATGAAAACCAGATACGACTCTTTCAAAGCACATTTTGTGTTTAGCATAAGTGTTGAACCTAATTTAGGCATTATTTCTAGGTTACAGTGGTTGTTGCTTGTGTGTGAGGTAAATATTTACGCCTTTTACTAATAACAAAGATTACACTACCAAAGGCCTTAGAACTAGTGACCGTTAAGGTAAAGGAGTTCTTGTCTCGGCAAACGGAGTGCAAGTCGCCTCCAGGCAAAGTGGATTGATGTTTTGCGAAAGTTGGCTAGTAGAAGCTGGATGCGAGAAGCCGAAAATAAATAACAGTAGCATGCAATTGGTGACTCTCGTGTGCAGCAATGGACAAATTTAAGCTGATGATTATGATGGTACCTGTATGATACATAGTTGTAATATAAACTTCTGCCACATATAAGAATATCTTACTAATATTATAAATAGGAAAGTGAGTTTGTTTGGTTGTTCCGCTTTCACACCGTAACTACTGAACCGATTGCTTTGAAATTTTGCAGACATATATTTGGAAGACCGGTTTAAATAATAGAGTACTTTTTATCCCGGAAAAAATTGATATTCCCGAGGGAAAACAAAAATATTCCTTTATACCGCAATATAACCGAAGTCCAAGCGGACCAAGCCGCGGGCGGAAAGCTAGTTTTAATATAAGGTGTAGTACTTTTCAAAGCAAGGGAAGGATAGTAATTCTATAATCCCATAACGAAATAATCTCCTTCAGAAATATCAATGCTAAGTCGTATTTTTTGCTATTTATAATGTTATTAAAATTTGCAAGAGAATTCAGTACACCTGCTATGGTAGTACAATTTTTTTGTGAGTAACACCAGCACAAGACTTCATTATTTATATTTCTATTAAACATTACAACAATACCCGATGACAGGCGTAACCCCAAGGAAGTAACTCTTTAGTAAAATTATAATCCACAACATGTGCCAACAATGTCGTGCCGCAAAATTAAACATGTGGTTATATCAAAATTGCATGATCTAGAAGACGTTTCACATTGAAGTTAAGCACTACCACTGTTGTTTTGGCTCTGTTTTCATATAATTGTCATGTACGGCGGGGTCAATTTACAGCAGTTTGGAAGTGGTGTCTGGATGAGGTTGCGGCGCGGGAAAATTCGCGGCCTCATTGTATGTAGTATGAACGACCCCACAGATGACGCTTCCGCGAGTTGTAGACTTACATACATAATCAGAAAGGACATATTACAGATGAGATGAGATGGAGTTAATTAGTAGCTTTGCGTATTATACATAAATATTAAGTTATATTAAATACTATTGGATACCACGCAATTTCACCCGCGTAGTTTTAGTTATTCATACAAAATTTAACATTGCTGCTTTACCTGATTACAAAATTAAGTTTAATTTTTTAGCTGTACAAATGAAAAAAATCACAGACACAGCAGTTTTTCATCCCAATGAAAAAGATATCGATGCTACGTTGCAGTGCATTGCACCAATATATACGATTTGGCACTGAAACATAAATTATTATCCGGGACAAACTATTTTTTTAAGTTCTGTCGACTAAATTAACTTTTCTTGGTAAGTGTTTAATGTTTAGAGTAGGTACTTGCTATATTTAACTAATACGAGTACTAGCATATTTCACAGCTACTTTTAAAATACATTTTCAATTCTTTGCAAACTCGCTACTAGCATACAAAAGTTTCTTACCCGTGTCGGAATAAAGTGTACTGAAATTATATTTTCTTAAATCGATTTCAAGTTTACAGGAGAGCATGATCGGAATATCAACATGTGGAATATTTTGTTTATCCTTCAATCTTAAATAAAATAAAATCAGTAAACATATTCTCTGGCACCCATAGTACTGTGTGTCCTAATTTTGGATCAGATGACCGGATGTTAAAGTGTAAGGGGTATGTACAGGTCAGGCATTACAGGTCTCCATTTTTCATTGTTCTGACATATCATATCCCCTTTAGTTTCAACTACATTCTACATATTTTTATGCCAATGATCTGGGATTAAAAGTACTTTCCAATCAAATAAAATAACTGCCCCTGTTTCTTTGCGGGAATCCCATCGAAGTGTCAATCTTTTTCAAAGTCTTTTGAAGAAATATTTCAGTTACACTGGTAACGGTTATAACGAAAGTAAGAAAACGAAAGAAAGAAAGAAGAAGAAAGAAATAAAATTTAAACAACAAAACCATAGTTACCTATATGGAGAAAGAGGATTTGGCCTGTGCGGCTATTACCCATTGGTGAGAGTCGTCAGACTCCCAAATACTAGGTCGAACCGTAGTAGTGAACAGACAAATGGTCAGAGTACCTGTTGATCAACTCTTAGATGTATTAAGCCGCTCAAGGGCCTCTAACTTAACTATGTGAAAATACATTTCAGACTGTTCAAGTCTACACATTTCTAACTCTATGCTACGTGGTTTAATGAACCGACTACAGGGAAGGTGTCTTATGAATACAGACAAGTTAGAGCAGACTGGGTCTTAACCTGTCACTGATGTTACAAATGTACTTAGTTTCACAAATCATCAAAGCGTATCAGAGAGGGTTATTGCGGATATTGATGATTCTATTGTCTCCATATCCTACTGCAGTATACTGAGGAGTAGTTCTAAATGCTTTTTAAATGACACGACATCTTTTGCCGCAAGTCACTAAAAAATATAATGTTTTTTTTGTTTTTACTAGTTCTAATAAGCGAGTGTTTATATTTCAATTAAATTAATATTTACTAGGTGGTTCATACCAAAAAAGGTAAACAAATAAAAAAAAAGATAAGTACCATTCCCAAAGGGCTTTCAATACCAAATCGATGTAAACATAGTGACTTTACAAATGTTGTGTATCTGCTTATTGAATTACATTCTAACACGACACAAATATCACTATATATTTTGATTTCAATATGATGTGAATATTTCGTAAACCACAATTACTATCATATTATAATAACATAAACTGTACCAGCAAAACAGAGCGTTTGGACCGAAGATCACATGAAACAAAACCCATTAATTATTAACTTGGATAATTTGACCATTATTTCTACGTCTACGAAGGGGAATAAGAACTTATTACGTAGCTACTTCAGTATCCCCAAGGAGTAGGGCTTAACATATTTGACATGCATAATTTATAGGTGCAGACATGCAAATTTCCTTAAAGAGGGTCACAATTTGGACCCCGTCATTTCAGGGTTATGCAATTTGTTACGGATGTCGATGATATTACGCGGAGATCTTTTGTGAATAAGATACGAGGCGCGTTTGATCTTCGGCGTGGAAGGACGTCGCCATGGTAACGGTAATGGTGTCAAATAATATAGACGTCATTTTTTTGGGCTTTTATATCGCCTTCGCTCCTTTTGATTTGATAGGATTGCGACGGAGGTAGTGTGAGTTAATATTCGAGAATAGACATCAGTTGTATTGTTTGCGGGCGAGTTCGACAGTTTTCTTCATAAGAAATCTCACTTCAAAATACCTAGGAAAGTGAAGTAATGACACCCTATCTTCAACACATACCAATAACTTCTTAGATCCCTCATGTCATGTATAATAGTTGATTTTTATTAATTGTAGCTTCTGCCACCTATAAACATAATGACATGCGTACCAGCTTTTACGATGTAACTTTAAAAAGCACTTATATTATTACAAAAAAATATCTTTCTCAAATCTTTGAACGACGGTTCCGTATAATAAAACGCCCCGCAACCGTTAGCTTGTTTATTTTTTTATCTTTCAACTACATAACTCTTTTACCGGTGTAAGACATCTCACTTTTATGATTAAGTTGCCCAACTCACACCTGTAGCTTCTGGGCATTTGAGACTTCATAAAGGATACTGGCAACATAAAAGTAAAAAAAAATGTACTTACGCGCCCTGAACGCTATTCAGAAACGTATTTTTTTCCGCGGTATTGTATTCCATTAAGGCGGTTCGCACAAATTGCTTATATAATGTTATAACAGCCCATTTTGTTATAAACTGACGTACAAAACTTGTGTTCTGCGAAGAATTAAAATAATAAAAGACATTTAAAAAAACGACATAGACGTAATAAAACGTAGTAGTAATAATATTATTATCTTTTGGGAAAAGGTTTTTTAGAAAGGTCAAACCCCCCAGTCCCGCGGACGCCTCGTTCACACGTGGAGTGTGGAGAGCGAGCAAGGAAGCTAAACTTGTAGTTGAATGTCAAGTAAGGAATAACCAATGCCAGAAGACCTGTAATAAATTTTGTAGAAGTGAAAACGTTTATTTGTAATGGCGTATCTGCGAGACCTTACCATATTCAGATTACTGAATATCACAAAATTTTCTCGTTTACCTAGTCTGCCACAGTTCAGACCGCGGCGTTTATTTAAATGTATTTGAATACAGTTCAAATTGTTTCATAAATATTGTATATTTTTTGTGTGATATGTTTTTTTTTATATTTATCCCATGCTGATCTGGGATGTCAATAGATGCAGCACCTTTTCGTCCTGGTATTTCGTAAAAGCCTACTATCATTATGCTATGTGGACATTTAGATTTATTCAGGCTATGAGCTAACGACTTGTTAAGGTACGGTACCTACGCCATAGCCGTGGGGCACGCTGTTTTATATCTAACCAAGTTAGTTCAAATGCGTCCAATAAAACAAAGTAATTTTCCAACAAATGTTTCCTGTTGAAGAAACTCTTTCACAAGAAAAGTTAAGACAAAAGATTAAAGAACAACACACGCAGTGTAATGTATATTTTACAAACTATCAGCTAAGAGCCCCGAGCTATATTCCACTTCGAAAATCACCCTCCGGAGACTTGGTAAGGGGATTGTGAGAATTTCTAGCACTTGGGAATGGAAATATGGAGGATAAAAACGCTTGAAAAATATTACTGGTTGCAATACCATAAGCAAAATCTACTGACATGCTTCTACTGCGAACCAGTAGGTTGTACAACTTTAAATTACTAACGATTTTTTATAACTCAATTTAATACAATGAAATTGACTCGTGCTGAGTTTAGAAATATAGAGAAGAAGAGCAGAAGCTGCAATTTAATTCACGATGATTTATATTTTCAAGTCTTCTGAAGTTCATCTGGTCACCTAACTCCTAATTGACGGTTAAAGAGCGATTAGAAAATGCAAGAAAGAACAAACCTAATTGAAATAAACAAACCTAATTTTCACACTTAACTAATATGTAAACTATCAATATAATACAATTTTAAATACAAAAATAACCTTCAGACATAACTAGTCGCCCGCCCATTCGATATATTTAAAGTTTTCCTCGATTTATCGGGTTTGCCATAATCAAATCCTGATTTTCTTATCATGGGACCATCTTGGAAACATCTTCTTTTCAACAATAAAAATCATCAAAATCGGTTCATAAACGATGAAGTTATACGCGAACAAAGATAAAAAAGAATATACATACATATATAATATACGGTTGAATTGAGAAAGATACCCTTTCTGGAGTCGCAAAAAAGGACGTGGTAACAAAGTAAACTGCTCTAAAAATTCTGTACAGTAGGTACGGCGCCGGTACAGTGCGCTACAGATTTTCTTGTGCTTTAAGGATGCAGACTCATACATGTCTTGCGTATTAAACGATCAACTAATAATATTGATTAAAAAAACATCATGAGTCATTTCCGTGACTAATACTAAACCGTCCCGAAGTTCCGCGGCAGCGTAAAGCTTTAGGAACGTTCAAATCAAAAGCTATTAAAACATAAGTCACGTTAGCCAATGACTTCGGACATTAAAACTTCCATAAACTAAAGAACAATAAATTAAAATAATATTATAAATAATTTAAAGCAATTCGGAAACGCAAGCTGTTACAACTTCGTGTCTCAAATCTTTTTAATTCCAAACTTGGCGCCAAAATAGCCGTTTATCATTTGAAATTAACTCGACTTCCGTGTTCCGTTCGGAATGCTTATTCCTTCCGTTTCATTTAATTAAGCAATCTGTTTACAATAAGCAATTAATTGGTATTCATTTTGTATGAAAGTGAATTTTCATAAGGGGCTTAAGTAGGGGAGGAGATAATATTCGACTCTCGAGTTTCTCTACAAACTTTTTGGCGACAAAGTTCAACTTTCATAATTTTTCGTACACCACCTCCTCCCCTGTCTCATATATACGGTCAAATTGAGAACCTGCTCCTTTTTTTTTGAAGTCGGTTAAAAAAATACTATAAGTATGTATATATAACTGTAAATGCGCGTTTTACACTTTCACGTTCCAATTCATTCCTATCTAAAAATATGTGTATGATAAAATAACTTTTATGGCGTATTACAAGAACCTCCTATTTTTCTCTCCCGTCTAGTATAAGGCATAAACAAATACAATATTATATTCGTCACTCCGGACTTTCAGATAAGTGGACCGATGTTTTTGTTTTATTCACCATATTTATAAATTATATAAATACTATTATCGTCTACCTATTATCCCTATCGGGTACCTTTCTCCGCTTTCCTTGAACCCATATAATTTGCAAAATTTCCATTACTTTCGAGTAATGTTAACTACCTCCTTCGATGCCCTCTACGGAGCAAGAGCTAACCGTAGGCTAACCGATAAGGGTAGATTTTTTGCAAATTCAACGAAAAGTATCTAAACAGATAAAACAAACTCTTATTTACCCAAAATGTTGTACGTTTTCCAAGTATTATATATAACTTCACAAACAGCTATAAGATTAAACACCAACCCTAAAAATGAAGTCAGCCTATTAAATCCTATCGACAACGAAAACCAATAAACTCCGCAGTCTTGCTTTCCCAATCTAATCGGGTCTGTATATAAATATTCCTTGTCCAATTACTTTTGCTTGCGTTTGCTTTGAGTTTGTAAAAGTTCGATACAAAACGTTGGCTGACCCAAATAAACAATATCGCCCCGCAACTTAACTAGTGCTGCTCCGCTAAATTTCAACCCAAGGCCTTTCGCGAGCATAGCTTAGATCAACAAAGGTGAACCAAGGTCTGCGTTTGTTGTTACCTAGTTCAGGTATATTTTCGGTATGAAATCTAATAAAAACTAGCTGCGCCTTTGTAGCCCGTGTATTGGAAGATATACCTGAAAATACTAAAAAATAATATTTTAAACCTTCTCTGGGCCAATAATTCGAGACCAAAATTGGTAAGCCAGTCCAGCCGTTCTCGAGTTTTAGCGAACAGCAAATCATCAATACATAGTACAATACAAAGTCGCTTCCCGCTGTCCCTATGATCCTATGTCCCTAGATCTTTAAAATTACGCAACGGATTTTGATGCGGTTTTCTGTAGTAGATAGAGTGAGAAAGGCTTATGCGTATAATACATGCATATAAAAGCAGATAAACTTTGTTAATAACGTTCATTAGTAGAACAACGTTTGCCGGTTCAACTAATTTGTCTACCTCATATAATTAAGTACTCAATATAAGAACAAAGCGGATATATCCCACCTAGCTTCACATTGCAATCAATTACCGAAGTTAAGCAACACTGATCGCGGACACCCTTTGGTTGGATGACCGCCTTTAAGTGGTATAATTTCGAGCGTTTCTGTGCTTCAAACAGTAGAGTAAAACCCTTAGTAAAGCGCTTCAAGAAATGACAAGACATACTCTAGGCACTGCGATTGGTTGAAACAAGCTAAGTCGCACGATGTGTGACTTAAACAGCTTATCAAAGCGCTAATTTGTTCTATGTCCTGTCTTTATTGACGCGCGTACTAGGGTCGTGGGTTCCGACTGTGAATGTCTCGATAATGTAGTCGATAAACCGAATAAGAGCAGCTAGGACGATTTGAAAAGATCTAACAAACAGCATCTTTCTTTAACCAACATACGATAACTTCCTACGATAGTTTTAATTAAAAGTATAACCCAAAATGTCATGCTGAACTTCCTAGAGTACTAGCAAATCTCAGTGCAAATAAGGACATAGGCCTTTACAATTGTACGTCTATACAGTGAGCAAATAATACCCTCCAGTGAAAATCATATATATAAAATCACTGACATAACTCCGTATGATAAATTTTAATACCACCCTTATATGTGCGCTTTTATATTCCCGCACAAATGAACCACGTAGAAAAATAAAAACAGTATAAGCCTATCTCCGAGGCATTGTACCGAGGCCCTTATACAGCGGGCGATTTTCCGGCAAATGTCGGCCATTGCATGCGAGTTGACAATTTATAAAGCGTCAGAAAGGTCCTAATAGACTGAGGACAGATAAAATGTCACCAGTTTATTTAAGCCAGCCCCCGCTATATATTTCACTGCGTCACTTTTATACAGGGCGGTGAGTTATTGATGTTTTGTTTGCGCTATTTTATTAGTATTGGGAGGGAATTTGCGGATTGATAATTTGCTTTGTATATAGGGTGTTTGTGAGGCGCAGTGAAGGAATTATATCGAGCAATTCAGCGACGAATTGTTTTATTGAAGTGTGCTCGTAATTTTTAATCTTTATTCGCTGTAGGGTGACAATATGAATTGTTTGTTTCGAATAAACTATAGAGAGGGGTTAAAGATAGGTTGTTTCGTGAAAGGCGGTTTTATTTATAGACGATAACAGTAAATCTTCAAAAAACACAACAAAACAATAAAATCACAATGCAAAGCGCATGTTTAGTTTAATTTATAGTCAGGATCGGTGTTTCCTGTGCTAGTTATTTTTGATGATGCGACGAGGCGCCGGCGTGGGCCTGCCTTGTTTTTATAACAACCCTTATGGGTTTAAGTGCTTAAGGGTTAGACTGCACCGATCTTGTACAAATAAAACGGATACTTTGTAAAGATTAAGTCATATGATTAATTTATGTAGGTCGGAAATAACTTTTCAGTGTTGTGTTAACAGATATTGTTGTGATTTTATTTCACGTATATTGAATGCTTACATTATCTTCGAACAAGAGACTGACTAGGGTATTATGTCTAGACAGGCAGGAACAACTGACAAACGCTGGACAAATTCTTAGGAAGTAGGTACATCTACCTACCCCGCTTTGGAACGATTATATGTTGTATTTATTTTTTAATCCCGTACTATATACAACAGATCTACCAGACATAACATACAGAAGACAACAACGCAGAACGAAATCTAAAAAAAATCCAGCATGGAGTCTTCCCCTTAAAGCTTCCATATTATTCAATCATTACGCCCAAACGTGTGTCAATCACTTTGATTGGTGGACAAACATAACCAGTAGCAACACACTGGCTGCGAAGGCATGCGGTGGCGACCGCAAGAAACTATAAATTGTGCCCACGCCGTCCTGCCGCCTACTCGTGCTATCAATTTGTGTCTTACACACATACATTTTGCGTATGATGCAGTATGAACGGAGCTTGCTGAATGCTACATTATCCTTACTAGTACATTATGAATATGAAAGTACCTAGATATGTTTGTTACGCTTTCACGGAAAATTTTCTTGAACAAACCTCATTAAACTTTGTACACATATTCTCGGAGGTACTAGAAGTAGTATGGGATAATTTGTATAAAAGAAAATCAGGGAAACACTGTTAATAATAGTTTTTTTTATTGCACAGTGAACAAGCGTTTGACAACCATCCTGTCTGATGTTAACCAGCGATGTGGTCTGCGATGGACACTTGTTTATTAGGATATTGGCAAAACAACGTTTTCCGTCTTTATGTTGTCGCTAGTGGAAGCCATGCGATTTTAGCAACGTGATTTCCAGTTATTCACACAAACTTTAACACCGACACTTGAGTAAAGACCACTGTCTCAGAAGAGAGGCCTTAGTTATGTCATTTTATTACAAAAAAAAATACACTTCACGCCTTTAATCCCAAAGAGGGGTAGGCAGAGGCACTTGCTAAAGCAAATTTTATTACAAATAGATTTTTATATGTGTAGCAACTTTACTAGAAAAATTTATTGTTTTCCCTGGAGAAATTCGGTACAAAAAATATAGCCTTTACGTATATGTAAATTTGTAAAGTTTAATAATAATTGAAATCCATTCTGTGGTGTTAGCGTGAAAGAGTAGCACACATTCAAAAATACATACAAACACCCAAACTTTTACGTTTATAACATTAGTAGGTTTATTACGGCACAGTGAAACGACGTGGGTTAGACACCGATAAAGAACTTAGACCTAAAGCCTAAGCACTTACATCTGGACAGAACATAAAACGATACGAGTTGTTATTAGCTGTCATGTCACACTTAGTACTATTTCTTTTTTTTTTAAATCGCAGCACATTATATACCTAGTCGTGTCTTTCTTAGACATCTTTGGCTTAGAACAAATGTCCGAAACATTTATTTAATACAAACACATCAATTAACACAAACGATTCGAATAATCGTCTAAGTAATACCTAAACAATTTATTTCTACCTGTTTTGAAATTTGTGGACGTTCGCATAGAGCTTCTGATCCATTTCCGGCACTTAAAATTGTTAATTTCTCCACTTCGGAAAGTTAAAGACCAAAATGTTTCAAGGGACGAGGATCAAAAGGTGAAAACAAATTACCCCAATCGAAATAATATCGACAACTCAAAAGCACCTTCAATGTAATAACTTTTATATACCCTTTAAGTAAATCCTCAAGGAAACAATTTCATAGATGATTATAAATGTGAAAATGTGCAATACCTATTATATAATTATTATATGTACTTTTTGTTATTACTTCACAGAAAAACTGCTAAACGTATTTCGGCATATATTAGTGGGGAAATTATAACCTGGATAATTTGAATATATTTATTCCCGAAACTCTTATATGTTTTGTCTAAGAAAACTGAACATTTTCGTAGAAAAATTTATGGTTATGACATCGACAAATGAGACGTTAACCAAAAGGGTTATTAAGCTTCAATTCCCAAAGTTTCGCAGAAAACTAGATTTCGTAGACTAGATTTCGACTACGAACACCTAATGTAAAAGTCTCTATCGATATGATGTTATTTTCAAGCAAGCGTCTCTTTTAACCACAACTTTTTCAAAATAAAACTCAGATGAAATCTCTAAATAGAGTTGAATAAAACGAACGAAGAAGTTAAATAATATTCTCTGAAACTGTGCCATCAGAGTGAACCATATTTCGGCGTCCATCCGGCCGGAAGATTGCTCTTTGATTATGATTAAAAGGGTGAAGACTGTGTTATGTGGTAATTAACGACTTTTGATGTCTTTGAGCTCTGATTTCTCGTCTACCTTATTTCACTGTTGCTTTGGTGTCACACTGATGGATTGTCAAATTTCTCACGTTCTTTATTTTTTTTTAATAGTACCAACGTAATAATTTTGGTTCAGTCCGCATTTATAATGGTAGTTGATGTTCACATGAAACAATCGTATTTTATTTTTCTTAAGTAAATACTCCCACTTGTCCCTACCGTGTCGTTTACGGCACGGTACTTAATAAATAATATTGTATGTAAATTCCTATAAAACTGTGGCCCATATGCCTACCATGTCATTAACGACACACCATTTTCCAGCTTTTCCTGATGTGCAAGAATTTTTAAATATTTTTTGTATTTATGGCCCATTTATTGCACATAAACTAATTTTCATTATATTCTAGCTTACAACATTAACTCAGGAACAAGTGGGTCTCGACGCTTTTTTTTCTTAAAGGCCGCCTCATGGTGATTGCTATTAGGTATGATAGCCCTCTCATATGGGTTTTAATTAAGTGCACCAAACATTGTCTTGTCATGACATTGTCATGTCACTAACATAGGCTAAGATGTATTTAAAAATGTAATTGCTAACATGCTATGGATTCCTTTATTTGAAAGAAATTAATAAGTAAAAAAATTAAAATAAACTTTATATCTTTATTGAAACCATTTATTGATTGGACTTTCCGCATAGTATTAGCCATTAATGTGAAAAAAGATCAACATTAATTTTGTAAAAATATTGTTTTCATGCTTAGATATAATTTCTATAATAATTATATAGATTTATATATATTTTTTGCTTGAAATTATATCTATGCGTTGCTACTATTTCTATTACCTACTACTAAAATTCAATTCAATTTTCAAGCGTCGCTTCACCAATTTTTTGTACCTACTTGTTCTATTTTTTCATCACTATGAACAAGCGTTTGACCACCATCCTGCCTGATGTTAAGCAGCGATGTGGTCTATGATGGTTCTGTTGTTCTCTTTACGAAATTATACCGTACCTAACTATTCTTTTCCTTTCAACTGTGCCAAATTCCTCCTGGATTTTGTCTCGGTTAGCTTGTATTTTGTTTTCGCGACAGGCGGAAACGGATATAGAGGGAGACAGAATAATAGCCCCCGGAAATGGTCAGACATGGTGGAACCTCGCTTTTTTTTTTCTTTTTTCCCCTTTGCACTGTCCAGCACGGACTCAATAGACGGTAGGCAGCGTGAATATGCGCTTTAATTAAAAGTTTATTAGTTCAAAATTGCGGGCCAGAATTCGAATTTCGAAAGCTTGTTTTCGGTTTATACCGAGAATCGTTTAGGTGATTAAAATTGGTTGCCTTATGTTTGACACGTTGGGTACTCGTAATTATAATTATAAAATCAGATTACATGCTAAATATATGTAAAGCTATTTGTTTTCAACGCTAAATTTAATTTGACACTCAATCAAATATATACTGTTTAGTTAGTACCTATACCACCGCTAACAGCTATTTGCGAATATTTGGGACAATGGCAGTCTAAATAAATCCCAATAACATTTTGTATAGTATGAATAGAATTGGAGAGGCCTATGTTCAGCAGTGGACAATATGGGCTGATGGTGATGAATAAAAAGTTAAAACGTATATGTACGTAACGTACTTATATGTACCCGCCTTTTTGGCATACGAACTAACAAATTACCAGTTTCTGAGACCTTTAAATACCGTATCTTAAAAAAAATGACACCATTTCAGGAATATGCAAACAGTGTCGAGTGTCTTGGCCAAGATTGATCTAATAACAGAACTTTACAATTAATAGTAACTAACCATTATCCATCGCCCAGGGAATTAGGACACCGCAAACATCGTCTTCATATCTCGAACTCAAACAGTTTGCCGAGCAAATATAAGTCTGGTGAAACTTAATTAGAACCACGTATCCTTTGAGAATGTATTATGTAGTTACACGTTATTTGTATTGATTGGCTATTAAAATAATGGGTGCCAGTGTGATACGCTTCAACGCATAACCCTACGAGGGGTCATTCTTCAACGATACTCGCCATTTATGTCAGACCTTCCACTCCAACGTATAACAAAGTGAACACTGTGGAAAGGCACGAGCTCAGTTACGTACCGGGAGTTCAACCTTTGTGGATTTTAGAGACCATGTTTGTTCAAGATCGCGCTGACCATCTAAATGAATTTGTGAAAAAAGAGTAATTTCCTGTGTAGAGCCGTTTACCATTTTTTTAGGAAGCACCCGTTTCTTAGTGCCATAGCAATAAGGTTTAAAATATGTATTTGATTTATTTCTGCAGTTATCAATATTTGGTTCGGATCAGGTAATCGATATTAAACGATTCGACGAAATAGGCACTCTCACGGATATGGTTGATGTTATTTTCACGGGCTATGATTTGCTACCGAAAATCATTTTGTTTGATGAAACGTTTTTAAAATTTAAACTCCTCTTGTCAAGCATAGTTGTTGTTTGCAGTCTTGGTGTACGCCACAATGTACTAGAGTGCATCTCATGAAATTATTTTGAAGTAATTGGCATTTGTAATGATATCTTGTGATTTTTTCATACGTAGCAGAGAACAAAAATACATTTAATTTCACACAAACTCCACTTATGTCCTTTGTTACACAAGTAAATAAGAAAGATACTGAATTAATTTCACCGTTTGGTATGTCGTATATTTTGCTTTGAAGTCACATCGGATGAACTTCGTCGATCATCTTGTTAATGTTTAATTTACGAACGGCCTATTTTGAAATGACGACTCAGGGCGTCTAAATTTAGGTTTACTTTCTCTCTTCAAACAACATACATAATTTTTCACTGAATCATCGGAACGCGCTGGTTTTATTTGTAAAAATATAAATGATGTACCTATAGTATAACCTATGTAAAAATATTTCTATATTTTTACTAGGTAATGAAAAATTTCGGGTCACACATAATTTTGTGCGCACAACACATTATCTCGCTATCGGTAGCTGATTAAAAATGCTGTTTTTTAAAGGTTTTGTATATGACCCGAAATATTTGCTCAGGAGTGTGAGCAACTATTATGTTGTTAGGAAAATAAGTCAATACTTTATGATATTAGTACAGAACGTGTATTAAAAACACATTTCATAACAATAATTTTGTAACTAAAAATGTCTACTTAAAAATACAAATTGGTGCTTCAAGAAAATTAACAGTCCAAATTATTGTGAATATTCTGTATTAGCATTGTTATCAGCAGCAGTTTGAAGGAGAGCTCCGAAGACTGATACTAAGAAAACAATCTCGCATCAATATTCATCAAGCCCTGATACTGTTCCTCAAGTGAAGGCAAGTAATAAACAATGCCCGGAGCGAACTTCGCAACCGCTATCGAAGACCTCTTACTTTACGCCACGCTCATAAATTTCAGTTTGCAACTTGCACCGCGTAACATTCGATCAATAAGTGTTTTGTATGGCTTCTATATTTGCAAGCTAATACACCGCATCAAAACTTTGAAGCTTGCCTTCCAAGCCCGTATTACTTACGTCACTTGGCTCACGTGCTGTACGTTGTGCATGGGCTTTAATACTCTGAACCACTGATCGAAATTCACCTTTGATGTGGTTTTCATTAGGTTCAGATTTAAATATACCTTTAAGTTGAAGTTGTTACTTTTTGTCTGCAAAAGTATTTTGCATCAGTGCCAATATGGTTGGCTCACGTGTCTTAGGTTGCAGTACGTAAATCAGATCACAATTTGTGACACATCAAAGGAAGTGTGTCGCTTAGAAGACTTTCCGCACTTGATTTATATTTTCCTTTTGCCAAATCTGATCTCTAATGGATCTATAGTGTGAAGGAGTCCAACTGGCGTGTTTGTAGTCTCATAGATAGGCAGAGGACTATGCTTACTGTTAGTAATAAAGCATATTTACTTTTTTTTTTGGGATGTAAGATCGTTAAGACGGAAGTTTGGAACTCTTGAAATGTGTCTTTGTAATACACTAAGTACAACCCAAATTACATCTTGACCTTTTTAAACCTTTTTTCACATATACCGCGACATATGCGACCTAAATATCTATTATTTCATCAATTTTAAAATAAACCGAATTCCTCACAAGAAAGCAAAAAAAAGTTTTGTACTTCTACTATAATGTACTAACAACAAGCTCAATTGTTTTCGTATCCCAAAGCACCAATTTCTCGGAGCAAACTTCAACATTGTACGTACACTTCAATTTGGAGTCATCCACTTCTATAAACACATACTTGTTCGGAACTACTTTCCGGGTGGGCCGTACAACCTCCGCACTGACCGTAGGTGGGCTCTTGAACTAGGAACAAAATGACCCATAATGCCCCCTTGTTAAATCTGAGCAGGTAATCTGTTGTAACGTATTAATCTAGAGCAATAAATCAAAATTCGAAACGAGGAGTCTACCAGAGCAACAATGTGATGATGTGTATACATAGTATGTGGTTAAAACTAATTTGTTATAATCACATTGGAAATTGGCTGTGATGGAGTTGCGTGAGATAGTCGTCTACCCTGCGTTTAGGAATTCGTTCGCTTTGTTGTGTTTAATATCTCTATTTTGGGGGAACATTGAAATTTGAATAAAAAAACTCACAAAGAAGTCAGGTCATACGAAAAGTTTAGGAAATGTTATTACTATATCAGAAGAAACTAGAAAAAAAACGTGAAATGTTATTTAGTATGAAACAATAAATATCATAATATTTATAGCTGTTACCGAACTTGCTATTTATAAACGTTCCCGCGGGACTTTTATAATTTACTATTTAGTTTATAGACAGCATTAAATCTAATGGAAATAAAATTGTTACTTACGCAGTGTTTACAGCTTTACTGGTATCCGAAGTATTACAATTTAATGTCGTAGTATAATCACAACCGCCATGTTGTTTTGGTGTCGTATGTTCTTATTTTATTAACCCAAGCAATGGCGTAATTGACAATTAATGCTGAAATTTGATCATTAACATCACAGTAAAGTGCACCATATTTTTATCACATAAGTACCTAATTATTTATTGAACAGTCGTGTGGGTTTGAGTTGAGTACCTTCCAATTACCGCTATATTATTATTTATAGCACGTTTAGGTAGTACGGTACCTTGCCCTTGTGATATTTATAATCTACTAAGAGCTATTCTGGGATATATTGTATAAAATGATGACAATTCTTTTAATATTTACAATTTGTCCATTGTATAAATTATTACCTAGGTTTCTACTTTCTCACGTCTTTTAATTGATCATTCCCGTCTATTATCTACAAGTTAAGAAATAAGACTAAATACTTTGATTCATATTTCTGACATACCTACATAGGGTAATGAAGATGTACGATTAACCCGTCCAAATAGGCAAACACTCAACACCTCGCGGCATAATTTCGCGGAAATCTAATTTTAAACAACAATATTATCCTAAGGGGCAACCGTAATGAGATGACAAGAAAACATATCATCTCAACAAATCATAAGTGTGGCTAAAACCGGTTGTAAAGCATCTAAATCCTTGCGCGGTCTGTCATCTATTTTCGCCCAACCGCGTGTGTCATTTCACCAGCGGAATGACAAAAAGATATGACATAGTAATTAGAACTCGTCGAGAAAACAGAGCCGAAATAGAGAATAGCCCCTACTTCCTAAAGCAACTTTGTCAAAGGATTGTCTATCAAATGGCATGTCCGATAGAGTTAGTAGCAAACTATCGTGCTTAACCCTTAATTGCATAGCGATGTAGTACAACTTCAGTATAATTTTCAATGTCTAGCCACCCAGGATGTACAGACTTTTGATTATACATTATAGTCAAAGGTCCAAGTAATGCACATGACCGCAAAACACAACTGATGTTATTGCTTCCAGATTTTTTTCCAAACTGATCTTTCCATGATGAATCCACATAATTTAGGAACGCTAAGATTTTATTCAGACAAAAAAATCATGCATCTAAGGGTTAAAACTTGTCTTATTTTACTGTCCAATATATTATGACCATGTTATATCTATCATTTCATGTATATACCAAAATTCCACTCAAGCAGATAATACGTACAACGCGTCAATTCTCAATGAACATACGTTTGTGGAAGCCCTCGTCCAGCAGTGGAGGTCCTGTGGCTGATGATGATGATGATACGTTTGCGTATGTGTCCATACTTTTATTGTATTTAACTTTAACATTAGTTTATTCGGCAAACTGTCATGTCTGTAATATCATAATATTTATCATAACAATTTATTCAAGGATGACAAAATTTAACAAAGCACTTCTTTATTAAACAGCCCGAGACAGTAGTAGGAGTTGCTATAATAAGCCGTGTTAATTAGATTTTGAGACCAAAATATATCATAATAATTAAACCCTCTCGATTAGCCGCTCATCACATAAGATTAAAAAATGAAACAATGGGCCAGTTGCAAAAGAGAAAAGAAAAATCAGAAGATTCTTCGTAAATTCCCAGAAAGGAAAAGAAATGTACTTCTGCTAATATACCACTCACGGTTTATTTCATTTTATAATAGTTTTTATGAAGATTAACAAATAGTTGTAAAGATATACGGCAGTCCCTATTTTCACAGATAGCAGAAGAAAAAATAAGATTGAGCAGGGTTTTATTAGCGCCTCTGCCTCTGCTTTCCACTAAACAGTTACTTGTCGTGATTCTTTATACAAAGTGCTACTGAAACTTCCTTTTTCATCGCTTTGATGGCACTGTGTTAACTCTTAAAGGCTAATTAGAGAAGATCGCTCAGTACCCTATTTTCTATTTCATCATCTGCCAATATTCGTACACTGTTGGACATGGGCCTCTTCAATTGCACGCCACGCTGCAGTGATTTGTTTTCGACTTCTTCCATCCATCTTCTGTCAGCAATCTTGCGCAAATGATCAGTCCGCCTTGCCTGAGGGCGTATTACACTCCATTTGCCGAGACGCAGTGTACACTCGAGAACTAGTTTACCCCATTTTTTTAATGTGTGTAGGTATTATAAAATCTACTGGTACACTCCGCCGGTTTCGCCGTTAAGAGTCGTCAATAATCAGAGTTCTCAAAAGTCCCTACACGATACCGTGCATGCCGTTATAAGGAAGTACCTAAATTAAACTAAAATGGTATTCCAGATTGGGATTGCAGTACTCTCTACACTAGTACTAGTTCTCTTGAAGACCAATCGCTATTGCGACTTTTTAGATTTTGGATGTTAGTGTACAGACATGATGATGACATAACTAAACAATATTTTCTCCATTGAACAACACCGTTCAAACCAATGTGTTTGACTTTTAAGAGGTTTCTATCAAACAACAGCAGATTTCGTATTTGATACGTACAAAAGTAATTTGACAATAAAAGAAATATATTGGCGATGCAAGTCAACTTCCGAAATATCTCCCAGGTTCAGGTTATAAAAATAGTTCTCATTAAAGGTTCTCATACAATGACAACAAACCACTTCCCACACTCATTCCATAGGTTTTCATCCTCAACCTAAGTAAGCACTCACACATATTATTTCTCTTCAGAAACAACATTCGGACTCCTTTGCCCTGTATCAGAAAACGTACGTTTATTATAATACGTTATACATTGCGCAGCGAGAAATTGGTTACGTAGAAATGGTACTGTATAGACCACGCAATGAATATCGAAATGTCACATATACCGTGCTCTGGTTAGTTTTGGGATATAAGGCTCTTATATCAGATTTCTTTTTGTTCTTAATTTCGTCCCATTACGCAGCTTTTGTCCGTTGCCAGTGTGTTCGCAAGGAGGTTCAGATTAATTTCTGGAAGCAATAACATTCTTATATTTTTACCTTTGAGTGGAGATATTGGTCCCTTTTCCCCTCCCTATAGATGTCTCGAAGTGCTATCGTCGTGTATTTGTGTTTCTCTTCGAAATTACTTACAGAGTTTGATTCCTTTACTTTGCTATATTACTTGGGTTTATTTTGCCGGACTACCAGATATATAAAAAGAAGTGATTCGTAACAAGTGAAAATCGATTGTATCTGCTTATCTTTCAGGAAAAAAGGCGTATTATAATAGGTTGCACATTAGGACCGGAAAGGCTTTCTTGTAAAGTCTTAGTTTTTTTTATTCTAAAGTGTTTTATTGGACAGACCACTTTGTTAGTTCCTATGCGTACAATATGATACTTTATAATGTTTTAAAAGATATTCTAACTCGATTGCAGCAGAGTACAAAATTGTGTGAGTGACAACTATCAAATTGGTCCGTTGAATCCTATCGTAGAGCTTCCAATGTAAGTATAAGGAACAGTCGGCCAAGAATCTGGTCTACCACCTAAGATTGAAGTTTATTTGAATAACAATTAAGGTTCATTTCTTACTTGTCACAACATAACAACTCTGTCTTATTGGTGTTTTAGTGAGAAAAAAGTTTTATCAAAACTGATCTACCAATTTCTTCGCCGACCATACAGTATTTACGGTACTGTAATCAAGTCTATAAAAATATTTTTTTTTAAGAAACGCGCACTGACATTATATTAATAGTTTAAAGCGGGTGTTACGGCGCGAAATTATCCAGACAAGCATTCAGCTTACCTTCATTGTTCGCCCGACGTTTCGACACAGTTACGTATGTCGCGGTTGCAATCTAACTGCTTGTCTTTGGTTAATTTCGCGCCGTAACAGCCGGTTTACACTATTAATATAAGTCTATATATGTAATTGATTTTGAAGGAAAACTCAACCAAAATATCACATTTCCTCACACTCAACCATTCATTGATATTTTAAATGAAATTCAGACAATCAAAAATAACAGTTCCGTTATTTATTTTTCGATAGCGTGTTAATTTTGGATTGCCAATATTATCGTGTTTCATTACATTACACGATTTTGCACGTTTAATAACAACTGTAGCAACTTAATTAAGGACGACGCGCTGGCCGATATAAATAACTGATATTTTACATTATGTAATCGTGTCTTACAAAGAAGAGTGTTTTTTTTTTAAATCAATCAGTCAATGATAGTTAAAAACGAAAGAGACGCAACTACTGTATTCTATGATCGTTCGTCTTCGGATTCGGTCTTTTATTGTTTTTTTTTAAATAAGCCCGTTGACTTGTATGAAAAGTTTTATAAACTACTCCCGTTCCCGTTGGAATTTGGGGATAAAATATAGCCTATGTTACTCAGGAATAATATAACTTTCGAATGGTGAAAGAATTGTTAAAAACGTTCCAGTAGTTTTTAAGCCTATTCATTACAACCAAACAGACAAAGGTTTCCTCTTTATAATATTAGTATAGATGTTTTTAGTTTAACTCTAAAACATTATTTATTGTAATTAATTCCTCTCTCAAAATCTTTGGCTTGGCGTGATCTTGTAAAGTGCTTTTAAACTACTAGGCTCTACATGACTTTAGTAATTAGCAAGTAAGTGGTGTAACTTCATGCTCATTTATTTAAGCGCTTTTAACAGTAAACTAGTGTCAGAGCCTCTGTAGCCAACTGGACTCTAGGTGCTTTGACCTGCGCGATTTTGATTTGAAGTTGCGGGATCGAGACCGGCTCTACTAGGCGTGCACCAATGGGTCTCTTTTTCAGAGCGTATGTACACTATGTAACGCTCATACGGTGAAGGACAACATCGTGATGAAACCGGTATACCATAAGGTGTTTATCCGGCGATGGGCTCACCCCCGTCACGTTGGGTTAAATACGTTTGTAGAACCATGAACATTTGCTCAGTAGGTTCTCTATCCTACTTTGGGATTAACACGCGTGAAGTGTATGTTTTTTTCGTTTCTTTTTCTTAGCTGTTCATTTTACTTTCAATTAAGATGCCAACGATTATAATATATATATAGTTTCAATAGTGTACATCGTGGACTTTTTCCCTTCATATTCGCTGTATAAATATTCCTTCATCGCCGTATCAATTCCATCATCCATAATTTGAACATTACACAACTATACCGAAGTATTCTACTTTAATTATAGCAAAAATTACCAAAAACTAAACTGTAAAATGATACCATCGGTAAAATTCTGGATAGTTCAAAATTTAAATAATTAACGTAACATTTTGTGAAAATGTACCTGGTATATCTAGTGTGAAATAGTTTCGACACACACAGGATGAATACGGTTTTTGGATATTTCAGCTTTCTAGGCCAGGAATTAAATAGGTCGAGTGTTTGTTACGTAGACCTGGAGGCTTATGATATTCATAAAAAAAGTTGTATTAATTTGTTCAAACTGGACATAAAAGGTTTTCAACTGGATCTCAATGAATTTTTTATGCTATGGTGATTCATTCACGTTAGACCTAAACGTTTTGACGGTTTGAATAGGCTCTTTCGAAACGCAGACAGGCTGCACTCGACGTAGAAAATAGAGGAAAATACTATTTCTTTTTAAATTTCATAGTTTTCCTGTTAAATAAAAATAGAGGAAAACAGGTCAAATAAACCTAGTACAGAAAAAATAATATACGGAAAAAATATGCACACAACTCATGCGGTAGCAGAGTTTCCGTAACTTTCACTGTGAAAAAGAAACTAATCAGCCATTAAATTATAAAATCTGTCTTGTTATTTTTTTTATATCATACGCAGACCGTTTTAGAAGCATCTCCCCTATGTCAATTTTCGTCTTAAAATCGGACTTTTCAAGATCAACAGTCGTCGTAATGTACAATTTGAATCAGAAATTTAACTTAAACCACAGACCACAGACAACACAATAGGTAACCAAACTATTCATCATCAGTCACATGACGTCCACTACTGGACGTGCGTCTCCTCCAATTATTTACGTCTTTAGGTGGATATGCAAATAATCGCCACGCTTGGCAGGCGGGTTGGCGATCGCAGTGTTATTGTGGTTTAACTCGCAGAGAGCGCTGCTGCCCGTCCTCTGGAGAGTTCCCTCGGTCGCCTCTTACGACTCACGGGAAAGTTGGACTGGGGTGGTGACACATGTATTCTATTCGCCGTCACCACACGGCTTACCAAAATATTAAAACAACTAAATATTAATATAATAAATATTTCAAAGGCTATATATAGTTCGATTTTTATTGCACCTTGTTAAGTCCCACGGAAGCGTTAAAAAGTATTTGTGTGCGGGTCACAGGAGTAGTATACCTCTAGTTCGTAATAAACTGATTTGTAAGTTAAATAAAACGGTTATAAGTAATAAAAAATAACACAAGAAAAACAGAGAGGAAAAGCAGATGAGAAAAAAAACAAAAGATAATCACGTTCCATTCTGAAACACGTACATATGTTCATAATATTTTTTTGACTGGCCAGTATATGGCTAAAGGACATGTGATACAATGGGGAATTTTCTTTGACGTTTTCCGAAAATCTGACAGAACAACGTCAAAGAAAATTATTTATAAATCGATTTCACCTATCGAGCTTATAAAGTAAAATTAAATCTAAACAATTAGAATAATATTACAATGTTTGAAAGTTTGACGCACGCAACCGTACCCTATTCCCTATCATAACTCTCGGTTGCACCATTCGAAAATGCGTTTACGACTTACACTAGCCCATTATCAAATACGTTTGAGTATTCGTTGTGATACTAACTGTGTTCTAATGAAATTGGTCATTTATTAGAGTGGCTGTAAACGTCTCTAAGGACACCGTGATAGCATTATCACGATGTGAGTCAGTTCACTGGTAACATATTGTAAGTGCATGTTTTAGATAAGAAATTCTGGTCGCGTTTAGGGAAATAGCGCCATAAAAATAAAGATTATCTATCGTAATTTACTGCAAGAGTGGAATTTTTAGTTGTACGGGTGGAATGTAGTGGAAGCAGCAACACAGCACAAAGTACCTTACCATCTATGGGTTCCAGGATTATCCGTTCACTGGCGTATCGGAAGCAAGGAAAGGCATCACTTTTTTATTCGTTACAGTAAAATAGGGGGTATCCTGAATTTTGTCATAAGAAAACTAAAGAGCCCATTCTTCTTTTAAGATAGATGATGATACCTTTCATTCAATACGCGCCGTTAGAAACGAAGTAAGTTACACGGGGTAGAGATATTATTATTAGTATAATTTTCTTTATTCACGTTGGTGAACCGTGGGCATTTGATTTATCAAGTGCCTCTGCTAACCCCGCTTTGGGATTAAAAGGTGTAAAGTGTAATTTTATTCACGTATCTAACGTTGTATTGTTTATCCTTAACTTAACAGTATCTATCTACTCCGAAATGGCACACACAGTAAAATATAATAATAACATTCCGAGACATTTCTTTTCATATACGATCACCTAACCACAAACTAGGATAGGTAGTTTCAGCGAACGCTTAGTTAATACTAACGAAATCCATTTTATTCCCGATTTAGTAAAACTACGTTCGTTCACGGTAAATTTTATATATTATTATAACAAAATGCTACTACTATAAACCAGGTGTTAGCACCTACTTACACATAAATAGCAATACGAAAAGTATTATAAAATTAATGCAAACAAAATTGCTTTAAATTTTTTGCACATAGTACTAGTGTACTAAGTACAAATATTTGCACAGCCGTGTACACGTACATAGGTACCCCATATTATGGCCAGAAGCTCATACCATCATCATCATGTCCACATACTGACATCCACTGCTGGACGGGTCGGTATATGTTTGATCCGATTACATACATTCATAGCCATTACACTAAGATGCACACAACTAATGCCTAAAAAGTGCAACAACTGCTCTCAGCACTAAAGCATTAAGTACATACATACATACATACACTTCACGCCTGTCTCCCAGAGGAGTAGGCAGAGACTACAGATCTCCATTTGTCACGATCCTGACATTCCCCTTTCGCTTCATCTACATTCATACATCTTTTCATACATGACCTCCGGTTTCGAGTACTTTTCACGCCACCTTCGGTCAGGACATCACCAATCTAGTCTTTATATGTCCTTCTGGGGCGACCTCTACTCACCCGGCCCATTACATCACCCATATAAATCTCTTTCGTCAATCGACTTTCATCCATTCTCTCCATATGCCCAAACCATTAAGTCGGAAGCTACAATCAAGATGCAGCTGTCCGAACCACGTCCATCCTGGATTACGTTTCGAAGTGGATTGTGCTGACAGCAGCCATCGCACCATAGTAAACATTACATCAACCTTCGAATCCAAATAGTGTTGGCAGGTGATAGGTGTACTTATCAATACATAGTATAAAACAAAGTCGCATTCCGTTGTCTGTCCTTATGTGTGCTTAAAACTACACAGCGGACGTACAAGACCAATAACTATGATAATTATGTGGGATCGTCTTCATGCCACTAACGAGTACACTTCTCGTCGTCAGAAGTATCTAACTCTCATAGCAGTACTAATAGGTACACTTTATCATAAAGAACATTTCTCCATATTTAAGCGCCTGTAAATCGTTAAACCACAAAGACAATATGAAACGATTCAACATAAACATGAAATAATCCCAAAATGGTTGCTCCGTTAAAACGTGGTGATAAAATAATATGTCTAATTACATATGTTTATTATTCACATTACTGCCAAGTAAGGTGATTTCACCGGCAAAACGAAGGGCGCAATGTTCGTGATATATCGATGGGATTAACCGGAGCTCGTTGCTATGATAAGGACGCGTTCACACTAGTTATATTAAAATGCGAAAGAAATGAAAATATAAAAGAAAAGAATTTGTTTGCTTCTTCTAACTTTGACTAGAAATACCAACAATACATAAATACATTATTCACTTGGACCCATGAATCAACTTTTTCTGCCTAGCGTCAAGTCTTAACCGTTGCTCAACTAAACTTGGAAGTGATTTTATAAAATGTTGTTTTTCCCGTAACCAAGGTTTAAGTTTTTAAATTTTACCGATTCAAAACACAGAAAAAAAATTACCAAAAGAATATTGGGGTCATAAAATGAAAGAAAATTTTCATGCCGAATACCCTTCTTATCGTGAAGAAATTCGTTATGGATACCCCACCGCTGGCGGGGACAATGGTTGGTTATGAGGGACTACCCACTAAAATCCCACGGTGACCAGTTGCGCGTTTTTGCCGGGACCCCTGGAACGACCTTAACACTACACACTACGCTAGGCCTGCACGGACTGGTGAGAGATGGTCGACGCACCCCTGAGCTCTTGATATAATGACGGCGGTACCAGGGTCACTGCGGTATCGCACTCGGGGTTCGTAAAAAGCTCACGAGGCCCCGCGCCCTTTCAGTCGCCTCTTACGACAGGCAAGGGATAATCCTCAGACCTATTCTTATGCCCGGAACTGCTGTTGCCGAATACCCTGCCTACCTGTTTACCTCCGCAAAACGGTTGGGCAACGCGGATAAATAAAAGCAAAGCTCAAAGAAATTGTAAGATATTTTACTTATACTTCTACATCCATTGTTATAAAATGGAATCCAATTCAGTTACCTATTACCAATAAAGTTTTTCATAAGAAATATTTGCTTATAATAACGCTCGTTCTCGGTTTCACTGTGAACAGACCTTTGTTAAAGACGAAATGTTTATTCAGATGCCGTCCATCGCCACTGCGGTCTCGATTTACTGGAAATTAAGAGGACTGCCGCGTCATTTGTGGCGCGACGATCTGCTACAGACACTGCCTATCTCACTGAACCATATTACATATGAAAATCCATAGATAGCCGGGTCAATTTGCAGTGTCAAACGTACAAATGAAATTGTCCCCGACTGTACGGCGACGCTACAACAACAATGATCTGACAAAATATCACGGGAAGAGACTAAAAATACATAACGTGTCGTAATTAACGGATAATCCTGCATCAGAAGTTAAGGGAATTAGTACAATTCGATAGTATATGGCTTCAACTTCTGAAAAAGCTTGTCTTAACATTCAATTTATTTATACGCTTTTTTTCAGATATTTAGAATGTACAGTCATTAGATCTAAAATACATGTTTAAAATACAA
This sequence comes from Conopomorpha cramerella, assembly GCA_012932125.1. Lineage (NCBI taxonomy): Eukaryota > Metazoa > Arthropoda > Insecta > Lepidoptera > Gracillariidae > Conopomorpha > Conopomorpha cramerella. The sequence continues at coordinate 20,372 of SJJU01001169.1, read as the reverse complement.
AAGAGACAATCTAAGATTTTTTAAATTTGTTCACAAATTGTATGTATACGGGCGGACAGAACTTACTCACACTTGTGATGAAGATTATAATCAACCAGTGGCCATTTTTAATCATGATCATCATCATCATCAGCCCATACTTGTCCACTTCTGGACATTTTTGATAAACCATATTAATTATTTTGTAAAATCTCCAGAGTATTTTATCATGAAAGGGAAGAAGAAATGACAGAAAGTATATTTTTTCTGACATTCCGAACTAGAACGAAAAGTTTAATTCGCAAACTCGTGATTTCCAACAGCCGAATTATTTTCAATGTTTTCTCACTCAATTTCGCAATCGTCAAAGTTAATTAACTCAGTCAGTTTTCTTAATTTTGCCTTCAAAGATATTTTCTGGTAGCTGTGTTATGTTCCGCTGACCGTACAACGGTTGTCTTATACAATTAAACTGTCCGTTTCTAATATGAGCTATTTTTGTAGGAACATTAATACCTAGCAAGTTCATGTTAATTCATATTGTGAACGTCAAGTCGTCCACGATTGTACCTAAAGGGAGTGAAGTTGTGATCCGCACCGTCTTCCCTCTTCAAAATTTTCTAACGACTTTATCTACATATTTTAGCATAAAAACGTCAGCGCCTGTTCTGTGAAAGAAATTAAAACGTATCATCCACTGTTGGGCGACTGAAAGGTTAATAAACATATTTTTTATTGCCTTTTCTTTTCTACAGTGGGAAATTGTAAATCATGTTATAATATTAAAACTTGAAGGATGACGACTATATTTTTAGTCCAATGTATTATTTAATATAATATTTAAAATTAGGTACATTATGATCTACTTTCTCATTATTTGGGTTAAAGACAAGAGAATTCTAGGTGACATTATAGGAAAAACAAACGATTGTTTTGTTACTGTTGTTCACACATTCATACCTACTTACTTCTACCGTATGAAGGCCCGTATTCTGGAAGAAAATTCACGCTTATGTAATGCTTGAGGCACATTTTGTCTCTTCTTGACACTTGTCATTCGAGTGAGACAGAGCATAAAACTTACCTAAGTAGTGGTCACGTTTCACGAATCATTGACTTAGGCTTTCGACGGTAGTTGACTACAGCTTTTAAGCTCAAACGACTTACCGTATTTTAACTTAATACTGTTGCCACTTTAAATATTTTTTTTTACAAATACAATATAAAAAAAAAAATTAGTTTGTCTATAGCTTTTACAATGCGAGAATCGGACCCCTCCACGTCTATCAACGCTGCACAGTGTTACAGTAGGCACACGGATAAAGATGTTAAATGCAGTGGTAGAATATATTCCCATTCCTTTTTTGATGCTCCCACATCCCGCAGATAGGTTTATGATTCAGAAGTGAAATGTTTATTTCAAGAAGCAATATCGATTTAAGGATTGATTTTATGTTCATTTGATTGCGCCGCTGCATTGAAATGCTTCCGATGGTTAATGCATGTGGATTTAGCACCGACACCAGCTGAACATGTTTGTGTATTTTTTTGGACTCTGGAATCTAGGGGCTTATTTCATAAATCATATTATGTAATGTTAGGTACAGTGTTTCTTTGTATTTTCCATGACAAGTTGTCACTGTCTGTCGACAGTTACGGAAGGATCCGAATAATGTTATTCATACCTATACAACAATGGCGTGCACACCATATAGGCAAAAAGGCACTGCCTACCTTAGTATTTTAGCTACCCGACCCAATAATATAGATATTGCTAGATCTTCTTTTGTTGTACTCACGATATAGGCTAATTAAGGTACTTATATTTCGTAAAGACAAGTTCCATAGGTGTCATTCCTTGGGGATTACTACCTACCTTGTCGTAAAAGCCAGTGCACGCCACTGCTATACAAAATCGACATATAGGTACCTAATGTTGATAGAAAGTTATTCTTCAAGAAGCTTTCACTTTTAAGCGCACGTTATCTTCTCGATCTATTCTCACATTCATACATAGAAAAACGGATCCGCAATTACCTCCAATTGCTGTTTAATTATGGCCATAATACATGCTCCAATTTGAATATTTCAGCCTCCCTGTATTTAGATTTCTAAAAACTAGAAGTTCCCTACAAAAGGAAAACTGGTCTCGCAAAACCTAGCGCACTAAACCCCATCAATAAACCATTTGTTTGAGTAAGTAAGTAGACATTTGCAAAGGTTCCATATTAATTAATTCCTTAAAGAGTCAAACAGACTAAAAACACAATGATAGACACAATAGGGCTTGCTCGTGCCCTCTGTTCAGATCACCCCCTCTCATTACCATTTCACTCAATCTGCCTTCATCAAAAATTAAAGATGTTTGATCCCGATGGAGGGTTAGGAATGAATGTGTTGCGCAGTCCGGCAAATGACGGGTCAAAGTACCCATTTTCAACGTATTCTGGTCCTACCTATATTATGTGAGACTACAAAGCAGGAATGTTCAAATTGTTACTGTCATTCTGATGCTTGATTTAAACGTTCCGATACAGGGGTTACATTAGTCCATGATAGATATGGAATACTAGTAGGTACGTAGGCAGTGTATATAACCTGAAAAAAAGGACTCCATCGTAGACCACATCGCCGCTTAACATCAGGCAGGACGGTGGTCAAACGCTTTTTCACTATGCAATAAAAAATAATAGATTTTGATTTGAATGAGACGTAACTTTGTGGAAATCCATTGTCACTTGTACTATAGACTTGTTTTTATTTACTAAGTACTTAAATTATTTATTTATACAATTAGTAGGTAAAGGAGCAGGCCGTTATCATCAAACGAAATCAGTCAAAAAAAATCAGTAAAAACACAATAAAAGCATTTCACGTGTCTCATTAAAAATATCACATGGGAAGTGAAAATAAGGCGGGCGGAATAAATAACGGTAAAGTACTTATAAATCTTGGTTTGTAGTAGTCAGGGTTGTCGAGTACATTGTTAGGAAAAAATTAACATTCGCTAAACTTCTTTTTTCGGTTTTTAACATTGTAGAGTGTGAGATTAGCATTGTAGAGTTATTTTCAACTAACTGGCCACCCCGGCTTCGCAAGATTGCAATGCTGATACTAAAGTGTTTCTCTACTGTACATACAAAAGGACCCCGAGGAAAAGTTGTTCATACTGACCCTTTCGGACCATCAAGTTGAATTGAGTTGAAAGAATACTGACGAGCCCAACAACGTTTCTAAGACCATTCTGAAATGTTCTGGACTGAAAAAAATATTTAAAATGTAATTACCTAATATGTATGTTATTATGAATTGAATACATACCCCCTTCATCATCGTCATCAGCCCATATTAGTACCCTCTTATTAATAATAAAAATAATAGATTGTGTAAATCAGTTTTTTGTCCTTTTCTATCATTTTAAATTATTTCTTTGACGTATGCGAAAGACAAAATAGTATGTATGTTGCACAGTGTATACTTTATAACTTTTGTTAATATAATATTAGTAAGCGCGATACAAACGTAAGCAAAGTAGGCAGCGCCTCTAGTGTGTAAATCGAGTAACAGCTTACTTTCAATCGTAGTTATTTTTGATTAAAATCCAAGGGTTTGCTATATCTATGGCCACAGGTATAAATTTGGTCTAAATAAAATTTATATTTGCATTAAATTCACAGTAGTATTCTATTCTATCTTCGAATAAAAATCACTAAATCAATACATATAACTAGCGCCATCTATGGGCCAAACTCTACACTAGAACGTGAACTCTGCGAGATAAAAATCTAAACCAGTTGACACCCCCAAGTTAAGTTCCTTCTAGCGACACGCAATGAATACATAAGTTTTTCTACTCAAAGCTATGAAAGCGACTAGAGTCCTAATTATGTTTAATGTAAGGAAGTATGTTAGTTTGTTTGTTTTGTTAGTTATTATAATAATTATAGTGTACCTACGTATTTTTATATGTATACATTTAACTTCTAGTGGGGTGGCCAAAACGTTTGAAGTTGTGATGTCTTCTAGGCCACTTCCTGACGATTGAGTGTACAATAATAATAAATGAATTTAATAGTTAATAGGTGATAAAGTCGCTAGGCTTTTTTCTTACAATAGCGGTTGTAAGAAGCGACCTAAGGGATTTTTGCGGTACAAAAGGGATATGGAAGAAAAACACTATTTTTTTGCGTTTGAACGTACCTAAATGAACGTTTTATTTATTCATTTTTGTAATTAATAATTGTAACCAATAAATTAATATAAACTCTACAGTCATGCATGACATTCAAGTCAAACTCAGCAGTGGAATGCTAATATTAAAATTTCACTAAAATAAATAAACAAAGCAACAAAGAATTTAAGATTAATTAGTGCAACATTAAACACACAAAATAACACTGTAATACGTGTAAAACCGCGACAAAACAGTTAGTTCACAATACGCGGATAACGTTTTTGGTCTAAATCTTCGCCGTGAAGCCGCCCCGGCCGCAACGTTTAATCTTACAACGGATATAGTGGGTCTAAATAATAAATGTTTTAGACACAATCTGGGCAAATTGCATTGTGGGGGCGGGTGCTTGGTCAACCGTTGCATCTGAGGGTTGATGGCGAGTTGCTCAAAGACTTGCGCAGCGATAAAAGTTTGTCAGTTACTTGAAGTTAATTTGCAGTGAAACGTAATTTCGCTTTGAGATCGCTTCTTTGACAAGACTTTGCGTAAAATGTATAGTTTTAAGCGGTAACTGCGGGGAAGTACCTAAGAATTATGTATAGTCGGCTAAGATTCTGGTCTACCACCCCCAAGAAATTTATTCATCAAGAAGTGCTGTGCTCGATCCGTTTAAATGTACTCTGCGTGAACTCACAAAGTTCGCATTGTTTGTTACTAGTAATGTGCCGTTAGATTAAGAACATTGAACTGAATAGTCTTAGTTCAGTATGGTACCTATTGCAAGTTATATTTGGTAGGAGAATATTTTTACAACTTGTATAATTTACGTTTCTGTTACACTAAGAACTAGGTTTTACCTGTAACGTTGATGTAAGTTGTTTAGATAAATAAATTAATTAAGGTTCGTTTATACTGACACAAGATATGTCATCAAAACTGACCAATTTCCGACCGTACCTAGATGTTAAGTTTGTATAGAGACTTAGATTTGGTAAACAACGAATTTCATAGCTGTATTGCTGTAGTCATAAGGTAACAGTGTACCTACTTGAATCATGAGTTCCAGAAATCTGAGAGAGACCGTACATCCCCGATTCGATGTCAACAGCCAGACCGCATACCAATGGAATTTATTCACAAAAGAATCCACAACGTGACCTTCGTATGGGTCGTATCGTAATATTCTGACCCGGAAAAGGCTGTTTTGTCATATAAAACATTTGTAGTGAAATCTTTTTGGTTGGTGGTAGATATGTACTGAAATTAAAGTCAAAAAATTGTTTCATGTAAGTACCTAGTTTATAAATAAAAAAGCAGTTCTTCTCAATACGTCGGTATGTTTCTTATGTTTGTTACCCCAAAACTTTTTACTGGGTGCACCAATTTCGATATTTTTCTTGTTTGAAATCTGGTGCTGTCCATTTGGTGCTTACATGTTGATTTCCGATATTGGCATCCATTAGAAAACCACATAAGTCTTTATATTTTACTGGTTGAAGTCGGCCCTTGTTCTTTAAAAAATAAAATAAAACACATCACGCCTTTTAATCCCAAAGCAGGGTAGGCAGAGGCACTTGATAAAGCAAATACGCTTGTTCTTTAAAGTGTTTTTATATAAAACAGAATGCTCCAAAGATTTTGCGAAAGCCTTTTTTCTCGTCTAGCTCAATTCTCTTATTAGTGGAATTAATTAAAAAAGGGAAACGATCCCGAAATACTTCCCAATCGATCAGCCCGCCTTGTCGAAGAGACAACAATAATCCTTACATGCCTTGGCTCAATGTCCAATTATTTTGACATTAATACGTCTTAGTTACTCCCATAGACTTAACAAAGTATAATGATTGAGATACTTAGATTTACGCAACCTTCTGTACGATATCGAACGGTACCTAAGTGGTGTAAAAAGGCAGCGTTGATGTTATGAAATAATGCTTCCCTATCACTCTACATTGTTTTGATAGAGATAAAACACTGTTAATTGAGAATTAATAAGCTTCACAAACTCCGTCAGAAAAGTAATTCCTACTTATCTACTAATCACAATAAAGTTATTGTTGTTCAAGCCTGATACACGTTGTTCAAAATATACATGGGGTTGTGGAGTTTATCTCACAGTCTCTATTGTCTCTCCTTACCAAGTTTTGTGCTTAAAGGCCGTAAATATAATTTTGGGTCGGATTTCAATTCCGACAACTATGGTGAAAATAAATATTTCTAAGTATTTCACAAGGAATTTCAGAAAAAATATATAATTGGCCTAAAATTCTTTTTACTTAAAATCTTTATAAATTACACAACTGAATCAAAGTTTTAAAGAAAGTTTCGTATACTTACTTACACACTTCGACAAAAAACATGCGTGGTACAAACTCCTCCGCGTTGTAATTTATCAAAGAATCTCTACAACTCTCGTACATTAGTAACTAAAGTGTAGGCCTCAAAACACAATAGAAGATCTGATTGCTCTAATAGCTTCTGACATGACTAATGATACGGAACCTAATAAGGAATAAAAACTAACTTGTAACAATTAATAATACAAAGTAGAAAACAAAGGAACACAGTTATATCAAATAAACACGATTGTAAAACCACACGAAGAACAGACAATTCTGATCCATCGGACCGTGATGCAACAGAAGCGCTTTTCGATTGACAACGTCAATATAACAATAGAACATTAATTTGAAGTTACACTTGAAGCTTTTTATACTCTGAAAGTTATCGAAATAACAGTGGACTGTAGAAGAAGGTAAATATGATGCCATTATAATAATATATATGACGTACCTATTTATAAAAATATTTACACGAGTTAGTAATCAGTATCGACAAGTAAATAAAATGTTACTTGATAATTCTTGTAGATGATTATGATGAAGTAACAACTTGAAGCCCAAGTTTTCTTAAGTATACTCAAAAAGAGAAGTAATGAAAAGATTTTAGTATAGTTTCAAGATACAGTGACAATATAATATACACGTACAAGTTTAAATAGCAAAATAACAGAATCAAACAATCCTAAACATTAGGAGATAGCAAGTTAAAAAACGACACCGTGAAGAAGCTCAAGAAAAAGCGAAATGCTATAAGCAAATAACTCTAAAAATGTATACTAAGGGGATAATATCAGCTTAAAAAACGACAACAGCCCATGTATGGTGGAATACGAAATAAAACCAACATACCTTAGGTAGGTAAGAATAAAGATTGGAAAATATCTTGGGAAGTATCCAAAGGATGGGCATGAAACCACCTACACACGCGAACCGCATTGTCGTAAACGGACAAGTCTCCAGCGACGACGTGTGTCTTAAATTAAACCCAATGACTTTTATGGCCGACCATTTGTGATCGTTGACATGGACTGTTGAGAGTAAACTAACGAAAAACCACTCTGTGGACATGTCGGGTATTTGAATGGCTGTGATTACAGCCGACAATCAGAGAGATCACGAATCAATGATGGCATTACGTGTGCCTTGTTAGACGCAAATATAACACATTTAACTGTGTAATAGAATTTACAAACTACGAGTAAGTTCAGTACTTTTTGACTGTCAGCAATGAACGAATGAATCGATTCTTTATTACACACTGCGTGTTATAAGTTCAAGACAGACATGGTATGGCAAGATTGCAAAGGAATCGCCCTAAGCGATTTATTCCAGGTAATCTAATTTACAGAAGTTACTGACCTTGATAGAGCAGTTGAGTAGGACTCACAATAAGTATCACCTTATTTGTTATGATGGTAAGTAATTAAGTAAATATTTTATTTAGTTGTATTCAAAGGAAATTTTATATGATAACTTTTATCGGTAATAAAATATTATGCCTAGTGGACTTTAGTTATACCTTAATATGCACTCAATATATGTTCACAATAAATATTTGTTTAGAACGGAACTATCTGTGTTACGCGATATACCGACAATTAATATGCGCATACGCAACTTGAAAGCAAAATGGCGCCGCCACCTTGCTTGTGGGTGGGGTAACCACGGGCGGCCGCTTGCTGATTGGTGGCGGTTTTACATCGCCATTAACATTTTCATTAACGATCGTCGAAAAAAGCTACCTCGCATTGTATACAATTTACTGCTCTGTTTGTTCAACATACATAAATATACTTCAATTTAATAATCACAATTTAAAAAAGCCAATACAGATCGCAAGGTGTATTTGTTAAGCAAATGTAATCCCAAATTATAGGTGTCGTATTTTCTCTTGCGAAGAAAGACGGCGGCGCTGTGTCCAGTATATCAGCTCTGTTTCACAAAACGATCTTTCCAACCTTGAGGAGGGGAATTGATAATTTTCTTGTTCGAAGGGCTATCATTAAATTCGAGTATAGGATGATTGCCGGTTCCACACTATGTTTACTGAGTGCCCTGGCGTCGACGCCGGCGACTGTCTGAACAGAATAAACATTGTCTCGGCTCGTTAGAAGTCCAAATTACGCTGCTCAAGTTATTACGATATAACTCGGGATCCCGGAACAGAATGAGACTTGAACAACCGCTGTTTTTTATGTGATGTTTGTTTTGCCGAATGTAATTTGAGATCCCTCGTTTGCAGGTAATTCTGCAGGTGCTTTTAATTTTATACATTAACATCGGGTTTGAATCCTTTTGTATTTTATTTTTGGATACTCTTAATGATGTAGGTATCCGTGATTCTGTACTTCTACACGTATATTTTTAACTCAAATATTAATCTACTTACATGTGTAAAAAGTTGTTTAGTAATTTTCTGTATAACGAACATGAAATGGGTTAACCTAGTAAAGTTAGTAGTAGGTTAAGTTTCACATTTCGTTGCAGTTTTTCCATCCTGTTCTTTTCCACAATATTATGCTGTAAGAAAGAGTGGGGTAATAAAAATCATGGTTCTTGACAGGGGTAAATTGGCCGCGTTGCAAGCGCTAACGCGAAAACCTTGTTCTATTCAAACCTGCTTAAGATTCCAAACTTGATTACGGTGTGCCTAACATAATAACAGTAATTTAAAAAATAAAGGCCCCTCTTCGACGAAGCACATTTTGGTTCCTCGGTTAACTGGATATGATTAGGCTTTTTTAGTTCAACTAATGTTAATCGGTTTTTTACTTCCTGTGAGTTTTTTATTGTTTGTTTTTTTTTCTAATGTAGGTAAGCTTACGATGGACATGACAATTTAAATTCAATTTGCGTCCTGATCAGGATGCTCCGACTGCTTCCCTAAAGAAGGCTGGTTGATAGGGCAGGAAACGCGAATTTCTTATCGATATCATATTCGAGATGTGACACAATGGTGACTGTCATTGTGTGAAGCAAAAGGAACATTTGCAGCGGATTCCAGAAGAAAAAAAAATGTTTTCTTTACAGAGATCATCTTTCAAATCAAATTGCACACACCAATATTGAGACAGTTTCAAATGGCCTCTCTATTTCTGTAGAGTATCGTTTATGGTTTATTCTTTTTGCTTCCGGCTCATGCGTGCGTGCGCGCAACTGAATGTTCGATTTGTTCTGCGGTTTCCTGTAAATTGATATTTCGCTCGTGGGTGGCGGAGCTCGAACATATTGCTTGTTACTTGTAGAGGGTTTTCAACGCTTAATTGTACTGAAATATAAACCTGCTAGTTTTTGATGGCAGTCTCTTTAGTCAGCTTTATTAATGTAAAATAAATTTAAAATAGCCAGACCAAAAGAAAAAAAGACCTAAATGACTTCAGTGACACTTTGTAATACGTGCTAATAAAAACCAACTCATCGAGATATATTCGTTCAATGCTGCATATATGCCTGCAATTACAAAACACTGATTTATTTTCGGCTTCTCACATTCACCTTCTGCCAGCCATCTTTCATCATCAGTCCACCTTGCCTGAGGAAGTCCGTTTGACGCGTTTCCACACAAGTAATACAATAATATAAATATTGGGTGTATATTCGTAATCAACATTATTCAATACATTCGCATTTCTATAACAAATCACGTAGGTACTTCCTATAACAAACAAAATTGCACATAGAAGCATTATAACTAGTTTCTCCCGCACAGTCAACAAAAGACGGTGTCCTAACAAAGGGCACACGGACTATATTTTGACGACAACAATTGTCAATCGGACAACTTGGCCTGTTAGTGTCAGACATGTCCGTTGTTCGGTCGTTGTACCTCTAGAATAAAGCGGGGGTTCAACTCTCGAGACTTGCGACTGTGAGCTTAATTTTAACCGACTTCAAAAAAATTGGTGGAGGTTCCCAATTTGTCGGTATTTTTTTATTTTTGTTACTTCAAAACTTTTGACTGGGTGAACCGATTCTGAGGACTCTTTTTTTATATGAAAGTTTGTGCTACCCTTTTCGTCCTATTTAAATTTGATTGAGTTTCGGCAATGATATCCGTGGGAAAAACACAAATCTGTAAAATTTTACTCGTTGAAGTCGGACGTTTTTTACTACTTTAAATGGCAGGTTGTTCTCATTACGAATATACTCCGGGAGACAAACACCAAGGCCGGGACCAAAATAAAAGGCATGTTCCCGATCAACGATTCAAATTAAATCACGTTTTTCTTTATCGTAAAACTGTTATAATTAATAGTCATTTGATAGGCACACGACCATTTGCAACCACCTATAGGAAAATCAAACTAAGTATGTACGCTACATTGTAGAAAAGATACAAATAATATGCTTTTTGTTGCACAACGTTTTTAATAAAGTAACCTGTTCATATTAAACCTAATACGTTGGTACTAAAAATATGAAATGATAACAAGAATTGGCTCCCAGAATGACCAAGTTTACCGCGTGTTGCTATTACATTGCAGTACAGTGTAGCCATTAAATAAAGCCATCTCGTACTGTCCGATACCTATGTACCTATGTATATCTGGACTCTGTATTCAAACATACAATGTTGTTATTGGCAATTCAGTATGTACGGGTACATTAAATGTTCAGAAAGTTTTTAAATAAAAATACTGATCTAATATATATACTCATATATAATATATGAACATTGAAGTCAGATATAAAATAAATTTTCCGATACAGAGGAATGAGGAAAACCACCATAGGATGTTTAGAGAACCCTGCAGGATTACGACCTTTTCATCATCATCATCAGTCACATAAATAACGTGCTGGACGAGGGCCTCCTCCAATGATTACAGTAAGCATATGGGGGAAAATGTCAAAAATCGCCACGCTTGGAAGGCGGATTGGCGATCGCAGTAGTGTTGTGACTCACAGAGAGCGCTGCTGCCCGTCCTCTAGAGAGTTCCCTGGGTCGCCTCTTACGACCCCCACGACGGGAAAAGTTGGGCTGGGGTGGTGACACTGAACTTTTAATAATCTTTAATGTAGATTATTCGGAAATTGATTGTGCTTCGTAGTTAACTTATACATTTAGCTTATTTATATCTTTTCAAACGTATTTAGTACTTAGGCCATGTATAAATCATTAAGTGCCACGTCTAGTTTATAATTACAACAACTAGACTCAATCACAGTTTTAATTAACAAAAATAAACAATTGTAATATAAATTTCAATAGTAATGGAAACAAACTTAAAACAAAGAAATCACCAGACCGCAAAAAGTTTACCTTAACTATGTTGATAGTCTAGAATTTCATAGTCAACTCATTATCATATTTCTGCGAATATTGAAGCAACCATCATTCCTTACATAAGATACTACGTATTAAAGTAGTAATATTATACTTTGCCTAGTGGGCGTTAGAATGGCAAAGCCGAGAGAGTAAACAATTTGATTTCGCCCATACAGATCGTAATCGTTCACCTCTTCAATTTCCTAAAATCGTAATCCCCTATCGACTGCCAATTTTAATCAGATGACGTTGGTATTCGGACGCATAATTACGAACCGGGCTGAGGTCGGTCTCACGGGACTGCATTCGTATTAGTTTTGACATTGCGCTTGATGGATGGAGCACAATCTCTGGACGAATCTCGTGAATGAACGCGCCCGTATAAGTCTGAAGACGTGGCGCAACCCATTTCAAACTTTATGTCTTCGGATGGAAAGTTGAATTCGCAATGCCGATGTAAGTCTAGATGGTGATCCGTAGATGTCAAGGGTGATAGGTATGCCAAATTGGGTACTCGGGGAGTTGCGTCCTTCCGATACATCGTACTCGCCACATTGATTTCTGATATCGTGTGTAAATATATTAAGATTAATGTTCTCTCATTAACTCTTGAGTACGATCATTGGCAAGTGAATGAAGTGGGTGAACATGAGATATTATCACCAAAAAGTTCTTTTACGGAACAAGGTTTGTTTTTTTCTACAAAAGCTCCTTCAAAGGAAGTGTCTTACAATAGGACAATGGGTCTAGAGATAACTGGCAACGTGTTGCCACACAGCAAACGCTGACTTCCGTTTTTATAGTTCACATAAAGACAGCTTCGGATTACTTTGGCGTGAGCTTTGGTGAATGGACTTTATTGTGCGATTACAGCACGTTCCGCAATGTTGTGAACGATAAAGGCGATGTGTCTTTCGTAATTTTACGAAATAAGTTCTAAATAGTAGCTATTGTGTTATAACTATCGATGGGCCAATTGGTGTAGTCATATGTGAATGAAATACCTCTCATACCCGAGGTAACTTCTCGAACGAGAATCCCCGAGGACAAAGCACATTGATCTTTAAACGAGTTATAGAATCCCATTTTAAAACGCAATGTCAATCAATCTTGGAAATTCTCCACGAAATTCTGGATCGGTCATCACAATGTTGACAATATAAAGACTTCCATTTGGCGCGAATTCTTGCCCCTGTTCCTGTTTGCAGTCCCGGACTTCATATTCCAAGAACTCATATTGCACATGACTAGATTGTTTGGCAGGTTCTGAACCCTCAGCGCGAACACCAGAGGAAAGCCGGTACCGGCTCCTTGTTCATTCTATGGATGTGATACATTTTCCGGGACATTATTACTATCAGATAACCTATTATTTAAATAAACCAAAGACCGGCACACGGATTAGTGGTCAGGCTTTCATGCTTTTTTAGTACGACGGTCTGGGGTTCGATTCCAGCCGATGCCATGATGCCTTAGTGATGAGCTGATACATTTATTGTGTGAGTGTTTTATCTGTCTATGTATGTTACAAAATACACTTCACGATTTTAAGTCCTAAATTACTTGGAGGCACTTGCTAAGCAAATGCCCATTGTTCACCAATCGTATTTAACGCAATGTGTTAGATGGTGAACCCATCACCATTAAAGGAGTTCATACCCGTTACGTAGTGTGTGTCTCTTTAAATGAAAGCCAATAAAGACACCTAGTAACAGCATGTATCGAACCCACAACCTTACTATACTCGATTGCAAATCCTAGTATCTATACTCTAGACCACAGACCCTGTAGTACATTTTAAAAAGTGTTTTATATAAGTGGGTATAGCTTTCCAACTCTGGCACCCATAACAGTACAGGGTATCTTAGTTTGGATATCTAAATTGGTAAAGGGATAAAATCTCAAATCATTGTACATAATATGTACAATGATTTTATTATGGACATAATTATACTCTAGAAGCGACAATAAAGCAGAAAGAAACATGCTTCAAAACTCAATCCACCCCAAAGGCGGTTAAAGAAGTGAGTGTATGTACTGTGATAAACATAGTTTAAATACTTACTTCAAGGGTAGTGATTTTACGAGCTTCTAAATTGGCAAATTAACTAACTTATAAGTGGCCTAGATTTACTACACTAACTTAACTAGACTTTTAGTTTCGCATGCTTTTTAAACATCAAAAGAAAAAAAACCTTTCCGACTTACTTCTACCTGTAGTTATTATGATACTTAGGGCTACATAATATACATACTAAGGTTGATATTCGTGTCATGACTTAACTAGAACAAAAGTTTTTTTCTGCAACCACACAAAGCAATTTTCAATAACAACGCTGAAATTATTTTACCAAGAAAACTGTGGCACTTTTTTTTCACTTATCTACATAATATTTTACAATTCTCAAAAATGGATTGTTTGTTTTTCTATAGGTACCTAAACGATAATGTTCGAGGTTAGCATGCAGTGGTTATGCTTTCTAATTAAGGATTTTTGTTATAGATAAGTAAAGAAAATGCATAGAGACGACAAAAAAAATCCTATTTTTAAGTTACAGTAAATCAGCTGTGAATTTTTTGTATAGCTGACCCGGCAAACGTTGTTATGCAAACATACAATTTATTAATAGTGTTTTATGCTACTATGTATGTATTATACACAATAAACTTTCCTCCAGAATCACTATATCTACTCCGTTGCATAATTTTAATGTACTAAACATTCATATGGACAGACAGCGGGAGGTGACATTGTTTTATACTACGTAGTGACGATGAACCTACTTATTCCAGGATCGTAGCAAATGGAATTTTATTGGCTCTGCCTACCCCTCTGGTAGACAGGCGCGAAGCTATGTCGGTATGTATGTCCCTATCATAAGTATAAGGAAACGACATATAATATATTTTTCGCAGTACGTTCCTGCATTGTATCTACTAAATTCTTAATTAGTGTTAAGAATAAACTTGGTGCAACATAGCCCAGAATATAAAAATACACTTTCATAATATACTTACTTCAATATCATTGATTACCTATTCTTAGGGTTCCAAAAGTTAGGAATCTATTCTGTCAACCATATTGTACTATATTCCAATGAGACAGAAAAATAATATTATGTTCTAGTAAGACCGAAATCAGTTTCCAAGCAGGCAAGAATAAGTCAGTCAATTAATGCACTGACAGTCAGATACTTAACTGTCAAAAACTTCCGGCACGTAATCCATATTTTTTTATATTCTACATGTACCTATTATAAATATTGATGGTCGCATCGCAGTCCTTGACTATAGTAATCTAGTTAGACTGCATATTGCGAACCGAAGAAATTAGTTCCAGTCCTGTCCATAAAGTTTGCGTGTTTCAAGTAGCGACATCTACCGACGAGGACACACAATTACTATAGTGTCCCATCTGGATCAAGACACGTTCTCATACTTGTAAGGTCAATCGGAGTAAATGCGACTTCGGGGCTATTCCAACTTTACAAATACATATTTAGATAAAATTTACGTATCTATTATCTTATAACAACGCATAGTTGTACTATGTCGATTTAATTATGTATAATTAATTTATTTAAGTTACTATGTGCAATGCCCTAACAGTGCCTATATAAATGTAGGAACTCATTAAATCTTATCTATCTACTTTGTATGACACAATAAATAATACTGAATGTAAATCTACATTTTTATAACAGGAAAAGAGATTAGAGTTCGGCTGTACTGGATGTGTGCCTCTGAGGTTCCTTTTATAAAGCCTAACTTTGTTATCTTAGGTTCGAATCAACACTTGTAAATAAATAGGTACTACAAGTATCACAACACAAAGCTCTAAAGCCGAAGGAAAGCATCATCGTAACGAAACTCTCCTTCTACAAATATAAGGCGTAAATAATTGTGTGTCAATCACGAATCAACTGCCTTCGCCTTTTTTTCAAGTTTGTTACCACAAAATTTTTGAAAAAAAAAACCGTCCAATTGAGAACCTACTCTTTTTAAGAAGTCTGTTTCGAATTCATAAAACCAGCGAACATAATATTACACTATTTATAACTCAGGTTATGGAGAGTCAATTCATGTCGAAAAAGGCAAGATTGGCTGTCCATGACGCTGTACTGGCACCTACCTTAATGTACGGGAGTGAAAGTTGGGTATGGCAGAAGAAGCATAAAAGTAAAGTCAATGCCGTAGAAATGCGGTCATTGCGGAGCATGAAAGGTGTGACACTGAATGACAGGATAAGGAATAGTGTGATAAGGGAAAGTTGCGGTTTGAAGGAAGACGTAGTGACCAAGATTGAAAAGGGCATGCTTCGGTGGTTTGGGCATATGGAGAGAATGGATGAAAGTCGATTGACGAAAGAGATTTATATGGGTGATGTAATGGGCCGGGTGAGTAGAGGTCGCCCCAGAAGGACATATAAAGACCAGATTGGTGATGTCCTGACCGAAGGTGGCGTGAAAAGTACTCGAAACCGGAGGTCGTGTATGAAAAGATGTATGAATGTAGATGAAGCGAAAGGGGTATGTCAGGATCGTGACAAATGGAGATCTGTAGTCTCTGCCTACCCCTCTGGGAGACAGGCGTGAAGTGTATGTATGTTATAACTCAAGACAGTAACCAATTGCTGGTTGAAAAAGTTGGGTATAGATAAGATGACATACTGAGAACTGATCGCGAATGAAATCGCCGCGCGTCCACTAGTTCCTATTGTCACGGTAAATGACTACATTAGGTCTTCTTGACCTCAATAAAGTATTAACGAGTATTAACAAACCTGTACTGGTTTAATAATGGCCTGTGTCAAATGTTATTGAAATCACACACAAAACAATGAAGCATAATCATATTGATTTAGTCTGGAGGCCAGACTATTATCCTTTCTTGTTATTATGCACAATAGAGTAATGTTATTGCATAGACTATAGATACCTATTCATGGATGTTACGGTTATCACAATCAAGCCAATTGGCGTGAATATGTCAATATTAGTCTAGTACCTTATGTAAGATAATATTATCATTATGTAAGGACATAGGACTAAAAATATTTATATATTGCGTTTCGATTGCTCCAAAACTATTTTAATTACGCAAAAGCTCTAATGTTTTTCATTTTACTATCTATATAAATATAGAGCCGTGAAATGGAAGAAAAAAAATGTTATATTTCCGGTTATTAGGTTTGAATCGGAAACACCTTGATCACGTCAGAATCGGGTCAAAAAATTTTACGTCCACAAAAAATAATATAGGTAAGTAACTAGTTTTCTACTGATAACAAAAAAAAATCACGCCTTTTAATCTCAAAGCGGGGTATGCAGAGGCACTTTCTAAGCAAATGCCCACTGTTCATCAAGCGTATTTAACCCAACGTGACACGGGTGAGCTTACAAACTAAAGAAAAAAGAACCGAGTGAAATATAAGAAATGAACCAAAATGTCTTATTTTGGTCACAAGGGAAGTGCCAACGTTTAAATAAAGAATCATCAAAATATATTCACTCAGTCGAAAGTTAAAAAGATGCTCTTAATTTTTTTAAGTCAGTAAATATAAGTAATTTACTGCACACAATTCTGCAACAGGACTCGAAGAGACTTCCTCTTTTTTTTAAATTACAATGAACAAGCGTTTGGACACCATCCTTCCTGATGTTAAGCAGCGATGTGGTCTGCGATGGAGCACACTTGTTCATTAGGTACCTATTCACCCGCGACTTCAGACAGTACTACGCAGGAAACACAGACTCCGGCAAGTCATTCCACATCCTGGCGATTCGTACTATGAAAGTAGACGCAAAGCGTTTGGTTCGCGTCAATGGTAAATCCACCTGGTATGGACTTGATACCGAAAGGAAGTCCATTCGGTACTAAGTAGATTGTGACCGGACTAGACTATAGTAGCTCTTTGTCTATTACGTCACTGTGTGACTGTGAAGTCAAGTCATGGCTACGAATAGTAATAAATGTATAGCCTTTAGCTTTTGATGAGTCATAGCATGATTCACACTCGTTACAGTCCTATTTAGGATCTTGTGTGGTATCCCAGCTAAGTTTACCTACACATTCTTTAAAGAATCTTTAATGTTACAAATTTACAACGGAACTTGAAATCGTAACAAACTTACATTCACGTTTATAATATTAGATAGGGATGAACGGGACGTGATTATATACAACTTAAAACTTGTATATAATCACGTCCAATGTAGACTTTTGACACCGGATCATTGTAAAGCTGCCATTACCCCATTAGCCGACGCAACACATCAGAATGTAACGGTCTATACAGTCATAACTCCAATTTCAATGATAAATATCCACCTTAATGGATACGTACAATTCGAAGTACACAATGCATATCGACTAATCTACCTACACTTTTGGTGTATCTATTTGGTCCAAGAGTAGAACTTGTAGTGAGAGAGTATTTTTTCAGAGCCACCCTCATATACAAATAATGGCTTATATGGCACTTATGTTTCGATCATCATCATGTCAGCTGATAGGTTTTAACGATGAACGAACGATTTTTTTTTGTTTGATATTGTTAGCAAAACGTTCTTATCTATACACGATACGAGACACATACAACGTCAGCCGAGTCGCTAGTCTGCAATACAATTCTCTATAAAAATCTCCAAATTAACTACATTGTATAAAACAAAGTCGCTTCCCTCTGCTTGTCTCTATATTCTCTTCAAAACTGCGAAATGGATTTTGATGCGGATTTTTTAATAGATAGATCTATTCAAGAGGAAGATTTATACGAGTAATACATGCATAAACAATTAGGTATCAGCAATTGGCCGCTATATGTGCAAAACAAAACTAAATATCTAACTTCAGAACTCAACAAAGATTCTTTCGTCTTCATTTACATTTTCCAGCACCTACAGTGAGGGCCCCTAAAGGTGTTTTGTAATGTAATTTAATAGTTTTATTATAGCTTACTTCACTAGTCAAATATTCAACGAAAGGTCAAATATTTTTTGTCAAATAAATAAACATTCCACCTAAAACTGCTCATAAAGTAGTTAACATAATGGTTACCTTTTTATAAATATTTTGGTCGCAAGTTCCAAAAGGTTTTCGGTGATTTTAATAATGTTATTGAAGTAACGTGGGTTGAAATTATTCTTCTCTATAAAGCTCATAATATAAGTTATGCTGAATTGAAACGATATCTAAACAGAGTTACAAGGTTCCGATAATCATAAAATAATTTTAAAGTTGTTCGTATTTAACTTAAGAAATATATCCAAATTACACTTTACATAAACCCACGTCAGTTAGCTCCCGTAGCTACGGGGTGGTCATTTTGATATTACTGTAATATGACAATTGACTGATAAGTTATTTTCAGCTGGGAAAAATAGTTGCCTATCATTGTTATGACACTTTCTGTGTCACAATGAATTCAATAAGGTAGAATGACTATATGATTACTATGGCAAGTAATAAACAACGTGGTATTCGTATAAATTTCATTCACACACGTCGTCCAATAATTCCAAAAAAAACTAATATAAATATTTTCAGAATGCAGAATATCTTCTCACATAATGTACAGGTATATGAATTAACAGAGCATAAAATAATTATTAAAAAAAATAAAACCGACTTCAAATGCGTGAACACAAAAAAAACTAAAAATTAAAAAATATTTTATGTAATTATTTTTATTTCCTTTCTTTGTGTCATTGTACTGTATTTCTGTTGAATTCCTAATATCTATTACCTAATACTATAATTTTCCTAAACTATGTCGTAAGTAATTAAAGTTAAACCAGCTAAATATCTTACAATAGTTATACTGATATACCTATTGTTTTTTGGAGTCTTCTTTCAATTTTACTGTCATGACGTCATTGACTCAGAGAATAACTGTGTGCGCCGAAATTTAGGTACCAACCTGGAAACGTGCAATGCAGTAATTCCAGTTAGAATAAGAATTCCAACAAGATTCTGGTATGTACCTGTATAAAACTTTCCCCCAAATGAGGAAACGAATGCCATCGAATCTTAATTGTGGTCACCAAAACACGTACTGTCTTGATTATTGCTGAGGTGACGGCGAATGGTGTCACCACCCCAGTCCAACTTTTCCCGTCGTGGCGGTCGTAAGATTCGCCTGAGGGAACCCTGAGTACAGGTAGCAGCGTTTTCTGTGAGTTAAACCACAACACCACTGCGATCGCCAACCCGCCTGCCAATTTGATAGAATTTAGATTATATTATTCACCATTACTCATGAATTTGTATTGTGTGTGTTTTATATTGAATAAATTATTATTATTATTATTAAATAATAAATAATGAGCGTCTGTGGTCCAGGGGTCCCGGGTTCGAGTCCGGCTACTGGACGTGTACCAATGGGACTCTTTTCAGAGCCTATGTACGCAACGCAACGCTCGTACGGCGAAGGACAACATCGTGATGAAACCCGCACACCACAAGGTGTGTGAACCCTATAACGGCGATGGGCTTCACCCCCTGTCACATTGGGTTAAATATGCTTGGTGAACCGTGGGTATTTGCTTTAGCAAGTGCCTCTGCCTACCCCTCTTTGGGATTAAAGGCGTGAAATGTATTTTTTTTA